>JAJEJO010003649.1:0-32175 GCA_020662805.1 Glaucomys volans
CTCTCCACCTTCCCCAAGGCTCTCAGCTTCTCCAGGGCTCTCCATCTTCCCTAAGGCTCTCAGCTTCTCCAGGGCTCTCTACCTTCCAGGACTCTCTGGCTTCTCCAGGAGTCTCCAGCAGCCCTGTGCTGTTCTTTGGTTGTGGGAACTTGTTCAGCAACTGCTTTGGATTCCGCGGTTCAGGACTCTGGTCCTGGAGGTGTGGGAGGCGGCTGTTCTGGTTCCGAGGACTCAGAACCCACAGCCACAGGGTGCCTTCAGGATCGCCTCCCCTGCACTGTACGGATGAGGACCTGAGGCCTACTGGGTTAGAAACGACTTCCCAGAACCCCTTCCAATAAAATGACCCTTGGTGTCTGAAGGGAACAGGCTGCAGCCATTTCTCCCCCGATTCTTCCCCCTCCCCACACACTATTTTACAATCGAGATTGTTAACTTTCTTGTCAGTCATTGGTCCAATTAGCCTGTGGGCTTCCACTTCTTAAGGGTAGTTCCCCACCATTTGCGTCCTCTCTCTCTCTCTCTCTCTCTTTCTCTCTCGCCCTTAAGGGCAGACACTCTGTTCTTCTGCTTAATGAAAACTCTTGAGTGAGTTCTCGCGTCCGGATGGTTTCTGGGTGCTTTCATTGGTGCCGTGACTCAGATGGGCTTTTCCACCGCCACTTAAGTGAGTGGAACCCCATCTGACCCCAGGCCCCCGCCCCAGAGGCTGGTCTCACCTTCCATTCGCCCGGACGCTCTCCTCCACACCCACCACTGGCCTTCAGATGGGCGAGTTTTCCCCTGGGTCGACGTGAACACTCCTCTGCTGACCTGAGACGTGACTGTTGACCATCTGGCACCCTCGGGGTGGCTGAGGAGTGGCCTTCCCCCAGCCACGACTTGCAGTTACAGCCGCCTTGGTTGACCTCATCTGACGGGTGGGTCCCTGATCTTTACGGTGGAGCTTCTCTCCCAGGGTTGAGGCTCCTCTTCACTTTTCCTCTCAAAAATCATGGTGCCAGGTCCTCAACCCCCTTGGCTTTTGCCTGGCGCACACGTGGTCGGGTGAGGACCCCCATCACTGTGCTGCCTTCTCGTCTCCAGCCAACTAGCCTGTGACCTCGGACGCCTTGGACACTGACTTGGCTGTGTCAGTCTCCACCATGGGATCTGCGTCCTCCGTTCTGGCAGATTCTCCCCTGGGGTGCCTACAGTCCTAAACCCCTTCACCTGACCCCCGGCCTAAAACCTCCAAAACTTATTCACTTGTGTAATGATATTTGGCCACAGCATCCTTTAGATAATCAATCCAAATGGTCACTTCATGGCACTCTGGATCCCAATGTTCTAGAGGACTTATACAACTTCTGTGAGCGAGCGGGCGGATGGAAAGGGACGTAGGGATATGTTCATGCTTTCTTTCTTGTGCACCAAACCTGATCTTTGCTCTTCCTGCAAACCCGAACACCTCCTTTTGACTCCTCCTCCCCCGATTAGTCCCTCCTCCTCCTCCGACTTGGACCTGGCTAAGGAACCACCCCCATACCAGTTTCCTTGGCAGAGGCCCCTGCGGCCCCTGCTCCTCCATCTCCTTTGCCCCATTCTGCTTCTGCTTCTGCCCCACCCCAGCCTACCTAGTCATCCTGCCACGGAGCACATGTTCTAGACCCTTACGGCAGGTGGCGGTGTGGAGGGGTGGTCAGAGTCTGTTCCTTTCTCAGTCTCCGATCTTTCCCAGATAGAGAAGTGGATAGGCTCCTTCACCAACTCTGCAAACCTCCTTAAGGGGTTTCAGTGTCTTACCTTATGACCTTATGACCTTAACTGGCATGACATTTATGTGACCATGTCCAACACCTTGACCCCTGAGGAGCGCAGGAGAGTCTGGAACAGGCGTTCAATTATGCGGGTGAGGATCACAAATTGACCCCAATCCACCCCATTGGGGCCAAAGCAATACCAGATAGGGAGCCCCAATGGGACCATAAGACCAGGACCAGGCATCTGCGGAGGGATGAGTTCCAAACCTGCATCCTTGCAGGTCTCCGAAAGCCTGCCATTAAACCCATTAATTATGATAAACTTCAGGAAATAACACAGGACAGAACTGAAAACCCATCCGCCTTTCAGAGTCGCCTCACAGAGGCCGTGCTCAAATATGCCACCCAGGACCCTGAAACTCCGGGGCGACTACAGCTACTCATGACTTACTATTTTTCCCAAAGCTACCCGGACATAAAGGCTAAACTGAGGCGGTTGGACAGGGGTCCCTTCCCCACAGCCAGAGGCTCTGGTGGTGGCATTCAGGGTATATAACGGAAGGGAAGGGAAAAAATAAAAAAACAAAAAACTAAAATACCTAATGCTACCCAAAACCTTTCAGCCAGCTAGACCTGCCCAGCCGGCCTCCACTAGGGACACCCTAGCTCCCAGACCTCCAGGCCCATGCCTCAAGTGTGGAAAAGAGGGGCCCTGGGCACAGGCCTGCCCAACCCCCAGCAGACCCCAGGTCCTTGTCCAAAGTGCCACCAACCGGGACATTGGGCAGTGGATTGTGCTGGTGCTCAGAGAAGTGCCAGGTCACCCTCGCCCCCTTCCCCAGTGACTTACTGGGATTGGCAATGGATGACTAAAGGGACCCAGGACCTCTATACCCGATGACCATCACCACTCAGGAGTCTCGGGTGACCCTTATGGTGGCAGGCAGGCAGCTCCCTTTCCTTAGAGATACTGGAGCCACCTTCTCAGTGCTTCGGGACTTTTGGGGACCCACTTACCCTGCCAAATCCTCTATTGTCAGGGTAGAGGGAAGACCATACCACCCCCTGCAAACCCCTCCAATAAGTTGCCATATCAACAAATCTGCTTCACTCATTCCTTTGTGTTAATTCCTATGTGTCCCATTTCCCTCCTGAGAAGGGACATCCTAACCAAATTGGGGACTTCTATTTCCTTCTCACCCACCATGTGCCTCCACCAAGACTCCTCTGCTATTCCTCTCCTTACGACCCTGCAGGAATATACAATTCAACCTGAGTCTTCATGTCCCCTTCCTCCCTCCCTTGTTGACCCCAAGGTCTGGGACACCCACACACCGTCTGTAGCCACATGCTCACCTGTACTGATTTGCCTGAAGGACCCAACATTCTACCCAGCCCAGGTCAAATATCCCCTCTTAGGGCTTCAACCAGTCATCCAGGATTTAAGGCAGAAAGGCTTCCTGTGCCCCAACTCACCTTACAACACTCCCATCCTGGCTGTCAAAAGGCTAATGGATCTTACCATTTGGTGCAGGATCTCGGCATCATCAACTCAGCAGTTGTCCCCATCTTCCCCATTGTGCGCAGTCCCTACACCCTGCTTTCCTCTATCCCCTCCTCCACCATGTACTTCTCTGTTGGATTTGAAGGATGCCTTTTTCACTGTCCCTCTTCATCCTGACTCCCAAGATCTCTTTGCTTTCACCTGGACTTGACTGGACTCAAGTTTCTTCTCAGCTGACCTGGACAGTTCCCCCACAGGGATTTTGGGACAGTTCTCACCTCTTTGGCCAAACACCGTCTCATGGTCTCCCCTCTTGCTCTCTTTTCCTCCTTTCTCTTACAGTATGTTGATGACCTTCTTCTACGTAGTCCCTCTCTTGAGGACTCCCAAGAGGCACTATTAAGCTTCTAAATTTTCTGGCTGACAGAGGGTATAGGGTCTCTCCAACAAAGGTACAGCTTTCCCAGCCTCAGGTTATTTACTTAGGAGTCAGCCTCTCACCTGGATTTAAGGCCATCACTGTAGGGAGGAAAGCACTGTTGCAGGACCCGCCCACGCCATCCACCAAGGAAGAAATCCTTTCCTTTCCAGGGCTAGCAGGATATTTACGATCCTGGATCCCAAATTTTTCCATCTTGGTGGCCCCCTTTTATGAGGCTTCAAAGGGTGCTCCCACTGAACCTTTCTTCAACTTGGTGGAACCCCCTTTCCAGACCCTAAGAAAAGCCCTTCTTCAAGCCCCAGCCCTGCACCTCTCTGACATCACCAGATCATTCTGCCTGTTTGTCTCTGAGAAAAGTTGGTTCACTCTGGGAATCTTAGGACACATGTTCAGTCCCACCTTTGGCCCAGTGGCATGCCTATCAAAAAGGCTAGACCCCACCATAAGAGGCTGGGCACCATGTCTTACGGTATTGGCCACAACATTTGTCTTAACCAAGGAATCAAAAAACTTTCCTTTGGGGCTCCCACTGAAGTGCTCTCACCTCATCAGTCTGAGTTTCTTACTTATAAGGATCTGCAAACTTTACCACCCTGTCGGGTGTTAGCTCTTCAAACTGCTCTCATTGAGGACTCTTCCATTCCTTTAAGACGTGCCCTCTTATAAATCCAGTCACCCTATTACCCCCACCTTCCAACATACATGCTCCAGCAACCATGGCTGCCTTGAGACTCTGGAGGAGTTACTCCGCTGCCCCTCCAATGTTCAGGAAGGGACCTTACACAACTCTACTTTCATATGGGAGCTCTTTTCTCCATGAAGGGATCCAATGGGCTGGATATGCCATTGTCTCCCTGGAAAAGGCTGTAGAGCCAGGACCACTACCTAACGCCACCACCAACCAACAGGTGGAACTAATCGCCCTCACTCACGCATTCACCCTTGCAGAGGGAGAATCCCTCACAATCTACACTGACTCCAAATATGCTTTTCACATCATCCTTTCCTATGCTGCTTTTTGGAAAGAGAGGGACCTTCTTACTGCACAAGGGAATTCCATTACCAACTCTAGTTACATCCTAAACCTCCTACACCATAGGCTCTGTACATTGCCAAGCCCATCAGACAGACCAATCATTCATCTCTCAGGCAACAAGGCAGATGAGGAGGCTAGAAGAGCAGCCCTACCATCCACACCAGCCCCCGTTATGACTCTCCATGATCCCTTACATCCACTGCCCCCCAACAGGGAGATACTTTCCTTCCTCCACCATCTACTCCACCCCAACCTTGCTTCACGCTCACAATTTGCTAAGACTCATTTGCAACTAACCTCCTCTGACATCTCATTTCTGAAAGAACTCTCCTCCACATGTGAAATTTGTCTACAAACCAATCCTACAGCCATCAGATTCCCTACTTTTCTGACTCACCAGGCCTGTGATGTCATTCCAGGGATAGATGGCAACTTGATTTCACTCATATGCCCACAGTAAGAAAGTCTAAATACCTTTTGGTCATGGTAGACACCTTTTGGGGATGGGTTGAAGCCATCCCCACCTCCAACAAAAGGGCAGTAACTGTCTCTACCTTCATTCTTCATGAAATCATTCCTCATTTTGGAATGCCTACCTCCTTCCAGTCAGATAATGGGCCTGAATTCATCTCCTGAGTTTCCCAAGAGCTTGCCAAGACTCTTGGAGTCCCTTGGCATTTTTACATTCTCTTTTACCCAAAGTCATCAGGTAAGTAGAATGAACAAACCACTCTTAAAAATGTCTTAACCAAACTTTATTTAGAACTTCACCTTGACTGGGTTAAACTCCTGCCTCTTGCTCTTCTGCATCTTCACTTGCTCCCAAAGAAACCTGCCAACATTTCCCCTGTTGAGCTGATGTATGGTCGTCCCATCCTTCCCACTGAGATAATGGCCCTTCCTTCCCCTCTTCCTTCTCATATATTCATTCCTCTCCTAAACCACATTCTGGCTTTCCTATGGGGTCACTCCAACTCCTCCCTGCCTAGCCCCTTGTCTGGCCCTCCTGACTCAACATCTTCAAATAGGATACCAAGTTCTCATCTCTCCTCCTCAGGAGCCTACAGCCCCCTACCCCCCAAATGGCAGGGACCCCATACGGTGATCCTGGCTATGCCAATGACTGTCAAGGTGCAAAGCTTACCAGGATGGCTACACATATCTTGGGTTAAACTCTACTCTCAATCCACAAGCTCCTCTCCAGCTTCTAACCCTCAGGCTTCTTCCAACCCATACTCGGCCACCCCAGTGGAACCTCTCCACCTCAGACTGAAGGCCATCAAACCCTCCATCCTTCCCATCCTGGAGGCCAAGGATTAACACTGAGGCACCAGACAACCACACCCAGCCATGAGGACTGGACTGCCAGCTACATTCTTGCCTCCCCTGCCATTCACCCTGTCTGCCATTTTCCTATCAGATTTTCCCCAATAGATCTGTCCAGCTTGTATCACAGGACTACCAGAACCTTATAAAGGATGAACTGGAGCCTGGCTACAAGTGCACTCCCCAGGGGAACTGTCCAGTCCCCAACCCTGCCTACTGCAATGACCTCTCCCTCCCTGAACCAGTTCTACGCCCACATCCAGGAGGAAGCAGTCACTGTAGATGGGTCTTCACCCATACCTTCTTATAAAAACAAAAACGGGGAATGAAGGAAACAAGGATGCAGACATTTCTCCCCTGATTCTGCCCCTCCCCAAACACCATTTTACAATCTAGATTGTTAACTTTCTTGTCAGTCATTGGTCCAATTAGCCTGTGGGCTTCCACTTCTTAGGGGTAGTTCCCCTGCTATTTGCTCTCTTTCTCTCTCTCTCGACCTTAAGGGCAGACACTCCGTTCATCTGCTAATTAAAATCTCTTGTGTGAATTCCCGTATCTGGAGGGGTTTTCTGGGTGCTTTCAGAGTCTAAAACTGAATGCATGTTCTACTGACATGCAATGATACGCGATGTATTAGGGGATCCTCCCTGGAAGTCATTGTTAAGTGGATGCTGAATCTTGTAATTAATGATGTTTTGGACCATCTGACCTGAACTGTGAGACCAAAGAACATACAGCCAGCCACCTCACCCACTGGGTACAGAACATGGGCAAATCTAATCCACCCCTATGCGAAACTGATCATTTATCTTCACTGACTTGTGTTGAACTCAGGAAATCAACGGAGTTACCACTTGAGAACACATAGGAATATAATTTACAAACCAAAGAAAACGTATCATTATTGCAATAAAACGAGAGTCTTGGGTAATAGATCAACATTTAGAAACGCCGAACCTTTCACAAACTAGGAGTAGGGAGAACCGCCCTCGGTCCGATGGAGGGTCTCTGCCAGAGCCTTCTGTAACTGTCATGCTTAGTTGAAAACTGGAGGCATCCTTGTTAAAATCCCAGATGAAACAGGGACGCTAGCTATTACCGACTCCATGCAGAGCTGTGTAGGGTCCTGTCTGGTCACTGTGGCAAGAGAAGAAACAAAAGGTTTAAGAATCAATAAGAAGAGTCATTTTATCAAATTTAAAATATGATTCTCAGCATTAAAAACCTAGCAGATTGCACAAGTAGTTATATTCAGTAAGAGCTGAGCCAGGCTGCAGAGTGAAGATCAAGATCACAGCACGGCCGTCAATGGTGTTTACCTGCAGCACAGGTGGAGAGCGGAGACCTCAGCGAGACCCTTTCCAACGTCAGAAACAGCAAAGCCTGAATTTGTGCAGCCATCGTGACGTTCACTAAGTATTTCCAATTCTTTTCCCTGACACAGGACTGCACACCTACCCCGCTGGGCTTGGCTGTGGCCTGGAGGAGGCGCGTCTGAGGTGCGCAGCGCTCGGCCCCTGGTTGCCGTAGGCAGCAGTGCTGAGGAGGCAGCGCCGGCAGCCAGGTCCCCGAGGAGGAGCGGCAGCCAGCCAGCCTCTGTACTCACTGGCAAGAAGGAAAGTGGACACTCACTGTTGCAGACTTCGAGACCTAGGGATTATTTGTCACTGCAGTGAAATATGGGCTTCTCCTGACTATCTTGGAAACTGGTACCAGAAGTGGGTGCTAAGATTTTTTTAAAAATCCCTAAAATAGTGGCACCATTTTGGCAGTGAGTTGGTGGGAAGAAAGGAAACCATTACTGGAGGGGGAAAAGATGCAAACCGTGCTACATTGAGTGAAGCACTAGAAAGAAAGGCATTGAGCAACCAGGGAGCCGGGTTCTGTTGGGAGGTCCCCACAGAAGAAGCCGTCGTGAAGCAGGATGTGGGTGTTGTGTGCTGGTTAGTTTCCTAGGACTTCCATGACAAAGATATCACAGACCGAGTGGCTTAAAATAACAGAAGCATGCTCACTCCTAGTTCTGGTGTTAGCCACAGAGCCACGCCTTCCCGAAGGGTCTGGGGCTGCTTGTCTCTTCTGGGCTCCTGGGAACCCCAGCGGCCCTTAGTGTTGCTTTAGCTCTCCCTGCACCACTCCAGGCCCGTCATCACTGGCTTGTCCCTGAGCTTCCATGTCTGTATATCTGTGTGGCCTACTTCCTCTGCTGTCTCTGAGTCTCTTCTCACAAGGACTCCAGTGACAGGTTTAGGGTCACTCTAGCCAGTGAACACACATCTGCAAAGACGCTATGTCCTAAAAAGATCCCATTCACAAATACTGGGAATGAAACTTCTACATTTCTTTTTGGGACAACTCAACCCACAGCAGTGAGCCTTGTCTGTATTTGGCAACATATTACAAGAAGAGACAGGTTTACAAAAGAATTGGCTGATTTGCAAAGGGAATAGAGAACCCACCAATTCGAGGACTTGTAGGATTAGAAAACACAGTTGCTTCTTCACTCCAAGTCGTGAGGAATAACTTAGACATGCTTTGAACCATGACCATTTGGACTTCAGCCTTTCTGAAGCATCAGTCAAGGATATGGTCTTTATACCTATTGTTAAAAGCTCTTAGCAGATGAATGTGGAAGGAATACCAAGGCTATTCATTCAGAGTGAACAAGGTGACTCATGGAAGAGACCAAGAGTTGAGTCTCCCAAAAAATCTAAGATGGCGGCACACAGGTCAGTGGAAGAGCACAGAGGCAGAAAGTGAAAGTGAAGTCTAGCAGGAGGTACTGAGATGACTCAGTGCAGCTCTTGTAACACCTGACTCAGCAATGTCAAGTGCAAAAACAGCCAGCCGGACCACCTACCTCTAACAGCACTGTGACTTTAGGGACTTCAAATGACCTTTGGTGCCCACCATCTATAAGCAAGAAGAGGACAAGGAAGGAATGTCCTGATGAACAGCCACTGAAGGCAGATGCGCCCTTCCAGGGTGGTGGCTGCATCTGGGGGAGCGCCTGCTCTCTAGGGTTCCCCAGGATGAGCTGATGGTAGCACAACGCAGACAGCTGGTCCCACTGTGCCCACGTTCCTTTCTGACTGTGACCCCCACGGTAGAAGATGACACTCCCCCTGGCCCCTGTGTTGATTTTCCTTCAGAGCAGGGGCCGGCGTGATGGGGAGCTGACCGCTCACCCCCTGAGCGAGACTCCATGCTGTCCAGGATGGGGCTGTCCTCGCCGTGGCCAGCGGGGAGGAGGAGGCTGACCGTCATGTGAAGGCACTGCCCGAGGACCAGAGCTGTGCAGCCTCAGCGGGGCCGCTCAGATCCGGGACTGGGCAGCTCCACAGGAAGGCACCTGAAGTCCCAAGCTGGAGAGGGGCCAGAGGGGGTGCCAGGGGCGGGAAAGGGCGCCGTGGCTGTTCGCAGTTGTTGAAGCACATGGGCTACACAGGCCTCACCAGTCCGTGGTGAGCGTTCCAGGGGCCCGGCTGTAGCTTCCTCTTGGTCTGACCGTGAGCTTTTGGTCCACCCTCTGAATTTTTAAAGATTGTTAGCCAACTTGAGGAGACTCACATTTTCCTCCTAGCGCACCTGCAGGATTTCAGGTAACCCTCAGTTTCCTTCCTGTGAATGGTCCCAATTGTTCCCTGAACAGAAGACTCTCATCACCCAGTGAGTGGACCTCCAGAGATGTCCTACTGACCTCAGAGCTGCAGGGGAGGGGCTGCAGGAGGACAGGCAGGGTCTTCAGCATCACGGTCCTGCGGCTCCCTTCTGCAGACCCCATGGCCACACGTGATCCCGAAGGAACACAGGCTGGCTGTCCCCAGGCCTTGGACAGGGCTGAACTCAGCTCCAACAGCTTCCCGGCAAGTGTGGCCCCACAGCTTGGGGAGGCGGAGCCACAATGCCCTTTGCCACCCCATCCTCTAGCCACTGCGCCATTCCTCCCAGGATGGGGGCCCCAAGAGTGAGCCAAGTGGAGCAGTGCCAGTCTCAAGTCCTGCTTGTGCGGGGCAAGCAGGGCACGCTAGCCGTGGCCCAGGGTTCCACTGCCACCCTGCTCCCCACGTGAGCAGGAGCTGTGCACAACCAATGAGCAACCTGAGGAAGCACAGTCCTGGCCAGGCCACTGTGCGCGAGGTGTGCAGACGCCAAGCCTGCGGGCCTGGGGCCGGCCCGGCTCTCGGCGGTGCTGGAGCACAGCCTCTCTCTGCTCCGAGGTAAGCAAGGGGCGGCCATCTTCTCAAGGGCTGCTGTCTGCATGGCTTCCCCCGCCTGGGACTCAACAATAGGTTCCAAAACCTTCTGGATGTTTCGGTGGGGCATAAACAGTCAGGGGCAGTCAGGAATGGCGTCTATGGGGAACAGGAGCTGTGGGCCTCGTGGGTCCAGGATGGGAAGCCAAGGGTCACAGACCCGCTGGAGCTTCCCCAGTCCAGCGAGCTCAGAGGGTGGAAGCAGCCAAGGCGAGAGGACCCACCCTCTGCAGGCTCCCACCGGCTTCCAGCGTGGCTCAATCAAGGTGCAGGTGCGCTGAGGATGGCGGCTGTCGGCTCCGCACGCCTCTGAATGATGAGATCATATCTCGTGACAGTGGTGAATTTGACTTTGACATTATGGAATATGAAGCAACCACTGTTACAGGAATAGTAAAAAAAGGAAAAGAAAAGAAAGAGATGCAAAAAGCAGTGGTCATTTATATTAATCTCACCCTAGAAATGGAGGCTTGGGATGAGAAAAATTGCATCGGAAATTATAATTCTAAGCATGAAACAATTATTAATATTGCAGTCACCAGAAAAGAAGACATACAAAAAATACCATGAACATTTCAGGAGACTATTTTCCTCATATGAAGCTTATTCTTATAATATTACTGCATTTCAAAAAATACAATTTTAGAAAAAAAAAGAACTATAGCTCTTTGCAGTGATAGGCGACAGGTCAGAAAAGCATTTCAGAATAATTTTACACCTTTTAACCTTAAAAAATACTTTGCTGACAATTGAGAAAGGGCCTTAAAAGAAGCGCTGATAGGCATTCTCACAGCGGGGTTGCCATGTCCCATCACAGCGCCGGCGCTTCTGCATAATGCATCCCATAATAAGGAGTGTGCCGCGGATCACAAGGGCTGAGCAGCAGCTTAGAGAGAGGAATCCTTGGCAAGAGCCGCTATTAGTCATGACACTGAAAGTTTGTTACATAAAACTCTTGGGAAGACACGCAGGAAGTAAACCGCCTCAATGTTGATCGGGGCTGGAGAGCGACTCGGTCGCAGGGTTTGCCTGTATTTAGATGTGTATTTAGGGTTCTGTTTTCCTCTCTGCTCCTGCTTGGACAGTCTTGTTAAATGGGGACTCCGGGCTGTTCAGTTAATGAATGGCACTTCCGGAATCCACTGTGGACCGCGGTGACTGTCAGGAAAGGGGGCAGCAATTACTGGCCATGATCATGACGCCAGTGCAGGCCGAGAGCCGTGCCTTCCCCAGTGGCAGGTCTCGTTCAAACCCGGGGGAAGCTCAGCCAGGCTTCATGCTAACAAAGCCCAGGGGCCTCCGTAAGGAAGCGCCCTCTCCACTCACCCCTCATGCTGCCGCAGGTGGGGGCACAGGCCCGGGACTCCAGGCCCCAGACCTGGAACCGAACAGGCTGCTCCTGCAACCCAACCAGAACCTCCCTGCTGAGCAGTCCTGGGGACGGCGCTCAGCTGGGCCGGCGCTGCCCAGGTCCAGTCTTAGGTGAGTTGCTGTAACGAGAAGGGCCGGCTGGCCCTCGGGGGCACCCTGTGGTGTTAGAGACATTCAGAGGTGGAGGAAGCAGGCGGCCACCACGCCTGGGTCCTGTGTGGACCACGCTTCACTGGGACACAGAGAAGTCACAGTGGACATCCTCTAGGCCTGCCTCCCCTCCCTCCCTCCTTCCCTCCCTCTGTAAATATTTTTCTTCTTATTTTTAACTTCTCTTTCTCAGTTTGGTGTCACCTGTTGTGGTCAAAGGTGAAGTGGAGACTGGTCTGGATCAAGACACGGGGGCTGGAGCCAGTGGTTTCTAACTGCACTGGGGACTCTGAAAATCACCCTGGGGGTGAAGGTCTGCCCCAGAGTGTTACCCAAAGTTACAGAGAATGTTGTGCAAGCCCCGCTTTCACGAGAGCAAGTGCTGGCCCTGGTTGTGCTGTGTGATTACCATGCTTCAGGGCTCATCCACACGTCACTGTACCAACAGGGACCCTAGGTACAGGTGTGCACACACCTGGGCACAATCATACACATGCACACCCAGACACGCATCCACACACGTACACCAACATGAGCACAAAGATACAGATACACAAGCCAGGCGTGGTGGCGCACGCCTGTAATCCCAGTGACTCTGGAGGCTGAGGCAGGAGGATCAGGAGTTCAAAGCCAGCCTCAGCAACGTAGCGAGGCCCTAAGCAACTCAGTGAGACCCTGTCTCTAAATAAAATACAAAATAGAGCTGGGGATGTGGCTCAGAGGCGGAGTGCCCCTGGGTTCAATCCCTGGTTCCAAAAAAAAGAAGAAAAGATACAGATACACACCTGCACACATGTGCTTGCTCCTTAAAAATACACAGAAACGCACGTACACCCACAATCCCGTGTATGCAAACACACGCCCACTCATCCCCGATAGGAAGCTCTCCTCCACCCACAGAGGGTCCGTCTCACCTCCCCGCAGCTTCACTGGGTGGCTCCTGGCGAACATGCTCACCTTCCCGGGATGGAAAGGGTGCTCTGCACTCTGGACCAGCTCTCCAAGGACTCCCAGGTGCTCTCCCAGTCTTGGGGACCTCTGGGTTGTTAATGAGGGAGGGCAGTGGGACACTGGCCCGGCCAGGGTCAGGGCAGCCACAGGGAAAACCCTGGGGCTTTTTTTTTTTAAAATTTTCTTTTTTTATTATTTATTTTGCTTCATTGCACACAAATGGTGTACAGCTGTTGTTTCTCTGTTGTGCACAAGTAGAGTCACACCACTGCGTAATCGTACATGTACACAGGACAATGATGTTTGTCTCATTCTGTTAATATTCTTACCTCCCTGATCCCACCCCCCTTTTTTTCCCTTTGCAATATATCCTTCCTCCATTCTTGCCTCCCTTCCACCCCACATTATGTATCATCATCCACTTATCAGAGAGATCATTTGGCCTTTGGTTTTTGGGAATTGGTTAATCTCACTCAGCATGACCATCTCCAACTCCATCCATTTACCTGTAAATGCCATAATTTTATTATTCTTTATGGCTGAGTAATATTCCATTGTGTGTGTGTATATATGTATGTATGTGTATATATATATATATATATATATATATATATATATATATCACAGTTTCTTTATCCATTCAGTCATTTTCGTGTTTGTCAACATTGAAGTAGCAAGGTGTCAGAAAAATCTGGAAATTTTCAGTATTATGGATGAAGGTTCTGTCATTTAAATTCTTGATTGCTGAGTGTTTTTCAGACCCTGGGGCTGTGTTTAATAATTTAATAGAGGAAGTGACTATTACTCAGAAAGATAAACTGAGCCATTGCTTTGCTTAACCTCAAACCATGAAAACCTCTGCAGAGGTTTATTTCTCAAATATCCCAATCTCGCCAGCCTCCAAAACCTGGTACAGCTCTGCCATGAAGTCTTCCTGGATGGGGTAGCTGGGAAGGGAAACGGGAAATGGGTGCCTCTAACTCCCTGAGTTCTGTTGGTCTCGGTTCCTTCTGCTGCCTCTGGGGAAGGCTGACAGCTGTCCCCTTGAAAACACGCGTCCCTGGAATCAAGGCGGCTGCTGCTGGTCCCCTCTGCAGCCTTCTCCTCCCCCGCCTCTGCAATGCAGCGCTCGCGCCCGAAGCTGCTTCCTCTTCTGCAGCGAAGGACCTTTCAGCAGGACCACGTCTCCGAGGCTAGGCCTGCGAGGAATCAGAGAAGCCAGTTCCCGAATTTGAATCTCGTTCTCTGGATCTTGATCAATGCTTGCTGGGAGAGAAGCGAGTCGTGTTGCCCGGGGGGGCTTTTTAATTCTAATTTTTTGGTATGTTGTTATGAGTTTTTTTTTTTAATTAAAAATACCAAGAGCTCAAAGTAGTAGCGCCCTTTACAAAACGGCAAACAGCCCAAAGCAGCGGCCACGCCCAGGACCCTGACATGGGCCGGGCCGGAAAGGCACCTCCCCCGTCATGGACTGTCCTTCTGCTGGCCTCGTTTCCAAATGAATTAAGACTCACGGCATCGTTCCTGGGACCTCCCGGGTGTGGCAGAGAGGAGCCCCCTGGCTGGCCTGCTTCTCATCACGGAATGAAGATTCGGGTGCTCGTGGGTTTCAGAGGATCGGATGCTGGTTTGCGCACAGTGTGCGATTCTGGTGGAATTACTGCTGAGCAGCTGGTTTAAGGAGGGGGGGTCTGATGGGAGGACCCTCGCTCAGTGCCAATGGCGGCTACTGCTCAAGGTTGCCCACCTCTGCCACCTTGCCCGCCTCTGCCTGGCAGTGCAGGGCCATGGGGGAGCTTCCAAAACATCACCTTCAAGCGTAACGCTGACCAGCGGATTGTGCACAAAGGTCTTGGCTGGGCATTCTGTCCCCAGCCGCACCCCCAGTTCTCAGCATGAACAGTGGACGTGCTCAGAGGGAGCAGCTCATCCCACCAGCCTCCACCTGTGTCCCCCACTGGCTGGGCTGGTTGCACAGGGACAGCATGACAAGCTGGGGTCCAGGGAACAGGGGAGATGCCAGCTCCTGGACTGGCAGCGGGCTGGCCCACCCTCTGCTCTGACTCTGAGCAGGGCAGGGATGGACGCCATCACGGCCCCCGTAGCTGTCCCTGCTTTCCTCTGCAGGTAGCCTGGAAGACAGGAGGTCTCCTCAAGGTTTGTTGGGCCGCAGTGCTGGGGTCAAGGGCGGGCCCTGCCTCTGCCCGAAGAGTCAACAGGTCTGACGGTGGCAGCCACGGTCCCATGGGTGGTAGAGGAGTTGGAGGAAGTCCCTGTCCTTCAGTGGAGAACTGCAGGTGGGTGAGGAAGCTGTCCCTGCCCCCTGGGGAGGCAGCCCTCTCTGAAGGCTGTGCTGGCGTTTCCTGGCCAACAGAATCGGGTGCAAAGCCTCCTAACTGAGGCCTCCACTCATTCACTTAAAGAATCCACGAGGAAGGCCACCCACTCCCTCCCGCTGGTCCCTCCAGATGGGACAGCAGTCCTATCCTCTCCGTGACTGACGTCTACTAAATTTTGATCAAACTATACCAAGGTCTCATTTTTCCTCTATCAGATTAAAATCCAAACAGCTAGCAGCATCCTGGTGGCCGTGCTGCTGGTGGCCAAATGGGTGGCCACTGTGGGGCGAATGAGCCGTGGTCCAGGGAAACCACCTGCCCAGCCCTGAGACCCTGTCCAGAGATGCGCTGCTCAAAGTGACGCTGGCGCAGGCATGGGTCATCCACGGCAGCCCCGGCGTAGGGGCCAAAGCAAAGGCTCCAGGCCATCCTCACCCACCACCAGCTCCGAGCAGCAGCTGCGGCCACCCAAGGCGGGGGCGCCCTGCGCAGCCTCAGACCGCTGAGCACCCACTGCCGCTGCGCCGCAGGAAGAGGGCGGAGCTCAGGCCGAGCCTCCAGCGAGCGGTGGGCCTCTGCCTCCTATTCGGAACGCGGTGGCAGAATCCAACTGTACAGACGTGGTTCATGTCGTGGCTAATGACAAGGACGGGGAAGTAGAAGGAAGGGTCAAAAATAGGGGTGTTCTCAAAAATCCCAGCTGCGCGGCCGGCTGGGAAGGAGCAGCTCCCGGGGCCCCGGTCTCCTGCCGGCACGGGGCCCTCGGGGTCCTGCTTGCGAACCCTTCTCCGCTGGACTTGCAGATTTGATTTGGGAACCGTGCAAATACTGCACATAATTACAAATGAAATTAAATTTAAATTTTAAAACTCCTAAAAATCAAAAGCAAAATGGAACAAGCATGCATATGTGTGGAGTAGTAGGTGACAACCCAGAGGCCTCTTCCAAGTGACGTCAGGACTTAGCTGGTGGACTGTGGCATTCCCATGGGACCTCCTCTAAAGGAAAAAATTCAAAGAAAGCAAGCCAGCCCTGAGCAGAGTCTCAGGCGGTGTTTTGATGACGGCGCTGGCTTCCCTCTGCTCCTGGTCAGGCTGAATGACGCTGTGAACCCGGCTTCCTGTGGGTCCCGTGGTGTGGCTGGCTGGCCCCTGTGGCCTGAGGAGAGCTGCGTCCCAGGCTTCTGGTCTGGCACTCACATGAAGGTGCCCAGCCCACCCCACGCCCTCGCTCACTCCCTTGTCTGAGTCTTGCTGGCCCTGGTCACCACAGCTGGCCCCAAGCTCACGCCGTACCCTCTGCCCACGGCTGCCCAGCTGCCTGATCTGCACGTGAACCTGGCTCAGGAGTGGGCCCAGGGATCCATGCCCCCTGGTGCAGCACGGCCTTGTCGCTCCAGCCAAGGCGGGCCCTGGAGGAGCTGGAGTTGAAGAGGGCTTGTGGATTGGGGTGGGGAGGGTCCTGGTTGGCCAGATCCTGGGGTCTGCCCTCCCCAGGGGGGCTTCACTCCTGCTGTCCCCGCCAGCTGGTGAGGGGACCCTGTGTGCTCAGGTGCGTGTCTCCCAGGCTCATCATGCAGAGAAGAGGAGACGGGGGAGGGGCCCTCCGCGGGACTGCCCTTCCCGTGGGAGCAGGCACCACACTCCCAGCAGCTTCAACAGCAGGACCCGTCCTCTCCTGGACCTAGAGGAGGCTCTGCTCAGGCACCTGCAGACCCTGTAGTGCTGCTGTCCTTGGCACCCCTCCACTTACAGATGCGTCCCTCCGTCCCTGCCTCCAGGGCACCTGGCTTCTCCCAGCTGCTCCCTTCTGTGAGGACCCCTGTCATCTTGGGTCAGGGAGCACCTACTCCAGCATGCCCTCACCTCCACCAGCCTCACTGGCAGCCATCCGGTCCATGATCACAGCCGTGCCGAGCCACTGGGGCCAGGACCTCAGCATACGCCTTTTGGACGGACATGGTTCCCCATGCAAGGGGGGCAGCGGGTGGAGAGGCTCTGTGGGAGCGGTTAGAAGCTGGGCTGGAGGTGAAGCTGCACAGTGTGGGTCCCGGAGTGAGCCTCAGAAGCCCGCTCTCCTCCATTCCCTTTGCAGGGGCCACCTCTGTCCTGGGCTTGGTTGGACCCTGATCACACACCTGCACAGTGAGTCCTTGCCAGAGCCCAGCCACCTCAAGGGTGACCCAGTAACAAGGCAGAGAGACCAAGGCTTTCCCATGAATGCCTGAGTATTTTTGGACTGTTTAAGATGGCCCCAAATTTAGCACAGAATAAGGAGGAGGATTGGGGAGATGGAGTGAATAACTCCAGGCCCGAGCCTGGGGCTCCTGCGCATCCCACAGCAGGTCCTGGGACTGCCACCTGCCTGCTGATTTTCTGTGTTCGGCTCCTCTGCTGCCCTGGGGCCCCTGGCCACACCTTCCCCTCCCTGGTACTTTCCTAGGTTATCTGGTAAGACAAGGCCAGTTCTTAGGTTGTCTGCATTAAAAGACTAGAAATACCAGGTGAAGCCCCAGCTGCCCTCTGGTCCACCTTAAAACAGGACTGCAGAAGCTTTCTGTGGCTATTTCTAAAGTCCACTAGAATTCCAGTATTCCCAGCAGCATCTGTGCTACTCGACCATGTTATGCTGCGTGATCTCGCTTTATCCTTGACTACCTTCTGCAGCAGTTGGGGGTGGTAAAAGCTGGGGACCCTAGGATTAACAGCTCAGGAAAGTGTAAGAAAAACAGACCAAGGCATTGATGGTTCTTAAATTATGTTATCCACCTAAAATCCCTGGGGATGGCACTTCCAAATCCTTAAGAGGGGTTGCTGTGGACAGTTGTCTCGTTTTATCTGTGGAAAATGGGTGTAGAGTCAGTCCAGCAAGAGAACCAGAATGTCAGCTTTCCTGGAATGACCCCTGCACGCTGGACTGCCTTTCACGTCCTCTCCCTCACGGCCATCGGCCACCGCTCCATCTACATCCTAGATTTCCTCTTTCTGTAAGAAGCCTAAAATCACCCTCTGAACATTGCCCTGGGAAACTGGCTGGATCAGGGATCAGGCGAGTAAGCCCAGGAAAACCCAGTGTCTTCCTGAGGTGGAGGCGGTCCCAAAACAGCCTTGCCTCCTTCCCCATCTGGCATCTGAAAAGAAAGGGCGCCTGTGGAGGTAGGGAAGGAATAGGGTGCCTGATCTCATTGCTGACTCTGCCTGTCTGTTTTGGCTGCCTCTGTATTTTCAAACTTCCTTTTCTATACATCTGTGGATGCTGGGATTCTAATGGGTTCAGTTTAGGGAAAAAAAAAGAGAAAACAACCAAAATCCACAAGAAACGTCCATAGTCCCATTTTCAGGTGGGCCAGAGGGGCTACTGGGGCTTCCCTCAGCATTCCTAGTATTTTTAGTAGTCAGCCTGCAAACTCACCAGCCTGAGGAGTAGCATTGATAAGATGATCAGATTTGCAATGTCCCTCAAGTTCAAAGAAGTGCAAAAAATTTCAGTGTGGATAATACAGATCTGGAATTTTTTCTAAAAGAAAAAAACCGCTGATATATCAGCAAAAGCTTCCCCACATGAGTATGCTTGGAGAGTAACACATTCCTGCACTCTATATTTTATGTTGCATACAACAATGCCCCCATTTGTGAAGGTTATTCTGAAGGGTTCTGGAGAATATGAGATCACTGTCTTCCTCTTTCTATGACCAATCGGAAGAGATGGAGCAGAACTTTAAATATTGTCACTATTGAAGAGGGTTTGGGAGAACACCAACTTTATGTTGGAAAAATGTTTTTAGTTTAAAAAAAATACACACAAAAATTTCGTGGAAATCTTCCTTTTTTCTTGTATAAAACAGAAGTAAGTATTGGAAATCTGTCCAAGCATCCTGCTCCTCCAGCGCACGTCTGGAAGAATCGCCTAGTCTTTTGCAACTCAATTTCTCTCCAGTTGCACCTGAAAGCAGGCTGGCCGTGTGCTGTGTGCGAGCCACACAAAGGCCTGTGGAAACAGAACTTGCAGGCCCTTGAAGAGCCAGCAGGACCGCGGAGGGGCGGGGAGTGCCTGGGCCCCCCTCCTGCTCATTGCTTGCTAATCGCCCACTCTCCCTCTCTGGGCTCTGGTCTGCTTCTCCTGCTCCGTCCACTCTCCCTCCCTGGGCTTGGCTGGCTTCCCTTGCCCTGCTTCTTGTTAAATTAACGTGTTAATTTTTAAACAGGCCTTCGGTGTTAGGGGAGGAAAGGGCCTTGCACTGGGAGAACAAAGATCTCTACGGACGGATCTGAAGCTGCTGTTTATTTGTCAATTGGGGCTGTCGTCGGCCTTGCTCTGCCTGGACAGAATTTGTAAGAATTGCTATTCCAAACAAGCCAGCCCAGAGCAGCTTTGCCATTTGAGGTTGCAGCGCCACAAAGGCGGGTCGAGGCTCCCCTTCTGAAGGTCAGGGCGGCCGCAGAGGGCGCTCGCAGCCCCTCCCCCGCCTGGCCACCCCTGGGGGCCGCACCCTGTGCCTTTCCATTTTGAGTTGTAGACGGACACAACACCTTTATTTCACTTTACTTTCGGTGCTGAGGATCGAACCCAGCGCCCCACACATGCTAGGCAAGTGCGCTGCCGCTGCGCCGCGACCCACGACACTGCGGGCTTTTCTTGCTTTCTTGGAAAATGTTATTGCGTCCCGTGAATCCGCGGGGCGGACAGACAGGGGAGGTCGGGGCGGCGCTGCGCTTCTGGAACTCGCCTGCCTGCGGCCCCCAGCCCTTCCCGAAACGCGCCTGGGCCTGGGCCTGGGCCTGGGCAGGGCAGACGCGCTCTCCGCGCCCACAACACACGGGCAGCCGCTGCTGCGCACCGGGGCCTGCGCCCCGCGCCGCCCCGCGCCTCCGCCCGCCCCGCCCCGGGCAGGCGCTGCGGCCTCAGCACTGTGAAGGTCGGAGGCCGGGCGGCGGGGCGGCGGGGCGGCGGGGCGGCGCGGAGGTGCCCGCCCCTGGTGCCTCTCCAGCCCACCCGCATCCTTCTGGTCCCGCTCCCACCGACGGACAGGGCCAGGGAGGTCAGAGTGGCCGGGACAATGGAGGGCCCCTGCTGCGGAGCCTGGGGGCTGTGAGCCCGCTGCCTGCATTCAGCTCCATCTCCCGGACCACAGGGTTAGGGAGACACCCATTTCACAGCCAAGGCCGAAGGGTTAGCAGATGCGTGCAGGCTGGCTTTCACCCCTCCCCGCCTAAGGGGCTGCATCTCATCTCCGGCGGCGGCATAATAAACAGGGGTTCGCGCCTGTGAGAGGCAGGGGGCTGGGAGGAAGTGGGAGGCTCGCCTGCAGCCTGTGTCCACTGCCCCCGAGGCCACGTGAGCTGCTGGTGTGGACGGAACGTGCACTGTGACCCAGGCCAGCTGCACGTGTGCCGGGCTGCTTGGAGAAGAGCAGCGCGACAGGCGAGAAGCCGCCTGTCTTGAAGAGTCTCCTCGTGGAGCTGGGTTGTCCCCAGTGAGTCCTAATTTGTCTGCTCAGAAACCAGCTAATGAATTAATTCACTGTGTGTTTCTGCTGTGATGGACACCGTGTCTCCCCAATAATAAAGTCTAATTTCCTTCTAGTCAGCAGGGCATCGCCTTCTGTAAGAAGTTTCCCTAAGTATTTTTAGGGGGTGTTTTGAGGGAAATGGGAAGAGGTGGTCTCCAGTGAAGTGACATTTGTGAAAAGGAGGGAGTCGTGAGGCCTGGTGTGTGCACGTGTGTGTCCAGGTCCACATGTGCGCACTTGTGTGTTCTTGCATGTGCTCATGTGTGTGCTGCGAGCATGCACTGTGCGTATCTGTGTGTGCCTGTGCATTCACATGTACTTGTGCATGTGCATGCTTCTGTTCTGTGTATGCACATATGTGTGGTTTGCATGTGTGTACATGTGCTTGCAGCATGTGTGTGCATATATGTGGGGATTTGTGTGTGCATTGTGTGCACACACATGACTCTATGTCTTATGTGTGTGCTTGTTTGTCTGTATGCTGTCTCTGTGTACGTGTGTTGCTTTGCGGGTTCACGTGTGTGCTTGATGAGGTGTTTGTGTTTGTGCATGCTCAGATACTGTGTGCTCTGCAGATGAACATGTTGCACACATTTGTTTTGCCTGTGTGTGTGTGCAGGGTGGTATGAAGGGGCTTCTAAGCAGGAGTAGACTTCCACTTGGGTTTGTAGTGGCATGATATGCTGTTTGGAAACCCAGGTCCTGGGTGTCCTTAGTGGCTCCATCTGTGGCTGCTTTTGGTTGTGGCCATTTAAAAAGAGTGTCCCAGGACTTGACACTCTATTTCTTGTGGAGGAGCTTATTGCTTATCAACAAGTACTTTGGGGAAGGCCCTCTGGAGGACAGTTTGCAAGGAGCCGACTTCCGGGCCCTGGCAGCCACTTCCCACGGCTCTCGTGGCTTTGCCCAGAGCCTGAGGCCTTCTTTTGGTGTAATTCTTTTCTGGATGCTTTTCAAGTGGTGCATGTGCTCCACCAAAGCTTCCTGGATTGGTAAGATGCTTCTTGTTCTCTTGGCAGACAGGACGGGACGTGGAGTGCCCATAACCTGGGTCTGTTTGCGTTTCCTGACAGGTAGGAAGCTTGCTCAGGAATAAATGTCCTCCCTGCGTTCTTTCCCAGAGCCTCTGCGGCTGGTCGACTGCCCTTCTCTGCAGATCGACTGCCTCATCCTGAGTGACTGGCATTTCTTCCCGAGGGTCCTGGCATTTGGAAGACTGGGTCAACAGAGAGCACCCAGTGGGCTTTTTCCTGGACGCACACATATGCGTCGGTGCTTGGTGAGAAGGGCCAAGGACAGCAGGAAAGCAGAGATATCTGGACAGCAGCCTGGGATAAAGGAGGACCGCCACACAGGGCTCAGTCACGTCTGGATCCAGGATGGCCTGGCTCCAGCTGTGCGGCCCTCCCTCGGCCCTTTGTCCTGCAGTGGCGGGCGTGGGATGGTGTGCCTTCCCTAGCTACCCCGCCCTTTGTGATCAGCGAAATCCTCCCTGGTTGCTTGGAGAGGCATACTTTTAGGGGTGAATGCCCAGGGCTCAGATTTGGGAGCTGGAGAAAGCAGATCAAAGAAGCCCCCTGCCGTGGGCACTTCCATGTGTGTCAGCTGGTGGCCAGGAGCCCTGCGTGAAGAAGCCCCACCTCCCTCTTCCCTGTGCCTGAGACCAAACCAAGGGGCAGAGGCCCAGGAGCCTCCGGAGAGCCTCGGTGTGCCCAAGGGGCGGATGGTTCCCTGAGCCGCAGAGCTGGGCAGCCAGGGCAGGGCTGAGCATCGTCACTGATGTGGAGGGACCCCTTCCTTCCCAGCCAGTCCCCGGGAGATGGAGCCAGCTGTGGAAGCCGACCGTCGCATCACAAGCACATCAACAGAGGCAGGACCTGCCCAGCTTTGTGCAAAGTCACAGCCCTCTGGGGACAGAGGGTCCGCATGCTGCCAATGGTCTGTGCTGCTCTTCTGCCTTCTGTGCTGACTCAGGGGAACCCCTCCAGCATGCTGTCCCTCCTGCAAGCACCCAGCCTGGCATATTCTGGTGCCCCCCAAGACCCTGGTGACATCCCAGCCCCTGGAGGGCACCCCGCCAGGCGTGGTCAGCCTTCTCTCCCCACAAACCTGCCCCCTGTGAATTCACAGCTGTCGTCAGTGACGTTGCACTGGTGGCCTGGGGCCTCAGAATGCACTATGACAGAACTACTCTGTGCTAGGGGACAATGGTCAGGCTCCGGCATGCAGTGGGACTGTCACTGGGTCCTCTTACAGAAAGGGGGCTTCCTGCCCGGCCATGTGGGGGATGCAGATGAAAGTGACCTCCTCACAAATTCTGGAGAGAGGAGATCTCCTCCTCTGTCCTGGGTCCCTCCTTTGGGTCTATGCAAATGACAGGCACGCTGGTCAGGGATAGCCTGTCCACTCTGCTGATGGATGCTGTGACAGGAGAGAAGGTCCTTTGTGCCCCTTGTAGTGAACATGGCACGGTAAGCACCCACCGCGTTCCGTGTGCGGGGAGAGCAGCCATCCCCGACAGGGAAGGCACTTCCATACCTAGGAAAGGCCCTTAGCAAACCCCTGGTGGGCAGGAGACCTTCCTGGGTGGGAAGGGTCACCCCTGTGCCTCTGCAGGTAGGTTCTCTGCCCCTACAACAGCGGCATTGGAGAGTGGTCAGCAAGGGAAGGGCAGTGTGGCTCTTCCCTTATGAACTTCTGCAAAGTTTTCCTTAGAGACTTTCAAATAGAATGAATTGCCTTTCAAATAATGAGAACATTTCTACCAAATTGTCTCTCCAGTTTCCTTTCTTTGAATTTCAGTGTTGGTTGTTGGTCCACAGGAGTAGTAAAATTCACCCCGGGTCACCGGTGATGCCCACGGCAAGCAGCCTCCTGCCCAGTTCCCACTGGTCACAAAACTGAGGAAACTGTGGAGGCCGAGCTGGGTCTTGGGCCAGCTCTGCGTCTGTGTCGACTGACATTCTGATCCACCTGACGCTGAGTCCAGGGCCCTAAGCAGGCCGTTGGCATTGAGGGGCTAGGAAACAAGGGGGGTCTTCTTCCCAGGCCGACTCTCAGAGGGGATTCCAGAAACCAGCCGGGTTTTACTTGACAACTGTTTTTATAAACCAGGAAGTTACTCTTGTGGGTTTGGTGCCAAAGGTGGCTATTTCACACACCCGAGTTGCTATTGGCCACGACCTGTGACCAGCTCCTCCCACAGCATTAGAGGCCCCAGAAGGAAGACAGCTCTTATAAGCAGAGAGGGCACCAGGGTCCCAAAGGCCCTCGTTACACTCCTGCCCAGCCCTTTGCTTCTAAGCAAGACAGCGCAGGACTTTCGGCATTCGTCTCTGGTGATGCCTGCCTCTCAGTGGAGGGACCGAGGTCCTGGCCATCCCCAGGTCAAGGGACTCTTCTCCAACTCCTGACTTCACAGGAGGTCACTGAGGATTAGAGGTGAGTAAGGGTCAGCTGAGGCCTTGAACTCTTGTGTCCACATCGTGCCCCCTCTCTCCAGGAGCACAGCTCCTCCCATGACCAGGTTTGGGGCAAGCCCAGTGGGAACCCACATCCCAACCCACAAATCAGCATAGTCTCAGCTGCCAACCTAGGGAGGCATTTTAAGCCTCGACTGGTTGGTCCTGTGGTTTGACGTGTCAGCTGTGGCCTCTGCAGTGAGCTTCCCCACACGGTGCAGGCAGTTGACAGGTGGAGGTGGGGAGCGGGGTGGACCCATCTTCTCCAAGAGCAGCCAGGGCGGCCCGGAGGGCCTGTCCTCCCTTGCCTCCTGCCACTGTGTCTGGGCCTCTCATACCTGACCAACGAGCAGCCTCCCTGGCAGGTGATGGAGGCAGGGTGGGAGGCTGCCATGATCTGAATGTGTGTCCCCCGTGAGTCAGCTTTCTATTGCTGTGACAAAACACCTGAGGTGAACACCTTCCTGTGAGGAAAGGTTACTTTGGTTCCTGGTCTCGAGGCTCCTCTGTGGTGAGTGGCTGTGTTCTCATGGCCTGTGCTGGGCGGACCTCAGGGCAGGACTCCGTCAGAGCTGCTCTGCTCGCAGCAGCCAGGGAGCAAAGAGGGAAAGGAAGGCACTGCAGCCCTGTGTCCCCATCATGCCCCAGCAATTGCCAATGAGGCCCCTCTCCTGAGCACCTCGCAGTCCTGCCGTCAGCTGGGGGTCTTGCCTTCAACATGTGAACTTTTGGGGAACCTTTAAGACCCAAGCCATAACACCGCCAGGTGCCTGTGTTGGTGACAGTATTAGGAGGTGGGGGGACTGGGGTGAGCCCCTCCTGCGAGTGGACGGCACCCCTCAACGAGGCTGAAGGGAGCCACCTTTTCCGCCTGCACCCTCCTGCATGTGGGGACACAGCCACCAGTGGCCCAGCAGGATGTGGAGCCTGGCCCTCCCCAGACACGGGGTCTGCTGGCCCTGGGGCTGGCCTTCCCGGCCTGGGGGCCATGAGGTGCCCTTCTGCTGCTTCAGTGACCTCCTCTGTTGTCGCAGTAGGAAGCGGTGATGCCTCGCCCTTTGTCCTGCCTTTAGCTGACAGCCTTGCTGACCAGGTGGTCAACCTACAGACTGCCCCCTTCGGGTCCCCTGCACCCTGAGGCGTGGCCTCCTGCAGGTTCACCAGGCTCTGCCCAGACGCTCCTTACTGCCCAGGGAGTTTCTGCTGAGCCACGTGCCCAGTTCACAGCAGCCTGTTCTGGTTCAGGCGGGTCACTTCACAGTTGGCACACCTTCTCCAGGACCTGCACACTGTCTCGCTGTCTCCTGTCCCTGTCACAGGATGCCCAGGCCACTCCTCTGGGGGCAGGGAACTTGCTGGGGGGTGCTGGGGTAGGGTCGGGCTCTCTGGGGCAGGGGCTGTGACCTTCGCTGTCCTGACGTCCTTGCCAAGCAAACCAGCTCTCTTCCCAACCAGCTGAGGGCTAGCCGGCTGCAGACCAGTCATTATGGAGGAAGTCAGCCTGGTTCTGAGGGGACGTCAGGGAGCACCTCCTTGCCAGTGTCCCAGGACCACAGCTGGACAGCCACGCCCGGGCTGTCTAGGTCACTGAACTCCATCATCACCACTGCCAGGGCGACTCCTCCAACACCCATGGAGGGTTCATTAGCGCCCCTTCCCCTTTTATGGGAAGAGGAGGGCAAAGAAAAGCACCTGAGGGCAAGTGAGAAGAGAGGAGTGTGGGCAATGGGTCTGTGAGGACAGGAAGTCAGGTCAGAGGAAGTAGGGGAAGGGGGACTTGGAAGGAGGGTGCGGGAGGGTGAGGGGCCAGGAAGGGGAGGAGTGCAGGGGAGGGAGGGAGGAATTCGCCTGGAAGACCGAAGACCAAGACCGGCTGTGTCCTGGCTCTCCCTGTCTCCCGAGGGAGGCTGGAGGCTGTGGAAGGGGAAATGAAGGGGATCCTCGCCACTGCATTCCTGAGAAAGGGAGGCACAGGCTTGGAGAGGAGAGGAGGTTGGACTGGATGGGGAAATCAGCCAACGGGGCTGAGGAACGTTTCCATCACCCCCTCTGCCCACTCAGAAAAACTCAGAGAGTCACTGAAGTTAAGAGTTGCACTTTTATTATCTGTGCTTTTCAATGCTGAGATGGCAAGCATCTGTCCCTCTTTGAGGGAGGGAAATTCTCCACCTGGAAACTCCAGTCTCCTCTGGGGACTCCCTGGTTCCCACCAGCACATGCTGAACATCAGTGTGGCTCCCTAACTCTCCCAGATCAGAAGTGCACCATGCCCAGCCTTCTTAGCAGACAGAGTAGCTGCAGACACACCCCCTCCTGCACCCCCGACAGCCCTGGGGAGGGAAATCAGAGCATCAGGATGCCTGGGGCGGGGGTGCCACTTTTGTAGGATTTTTAAAAAGCCATACCGCACACAATTCTGCAGGAACTTGCCCTGATTCTTCCTGATTCTTGCTCAAGTGAGATAATATCCACTTAGGAACAAATCTTGATGGAAAGCCAAGGACCCCCTGCTGGCATCAGGAGGCCAGAATGTGGCCTCTTCAACCTACGCTGGCCTGGGGCCTGATGAGGGCTGAGCCACTCTCCTTGGTCGGCCAGGCCCTCGGGACAGTAAGAAATCCAGGAGATTCCAGCATGCAAGGTGTGTGGAGCCAGAGGACGCCTGCTGCAGGTGTCTGTGGAGAGGTGGGTGCATGAGCAGCAAAAGCATGCATGTCAGGAAGGGAGCTGGGCTGAGGTGGTCCACACTGCTTGTTACTCAGGAGGAGTTCAAAGCTATCGATCAATCTCCAACTTTGCTAAAGTGAATACTTGTGTCAAAGTTTCTAGAACAAGCACAGGAATTGACTATATAATGCTCAGACTCATAAAGGAAAAACATCAGCTGAAGGAACATCTTGGTCATTCATCAAGAGGACAGAGACTAACAGTGCAATGTAGCTTGCAAACTCAAACTATAAGTAATTCAACAGTCCCCAGTCAAAAGCCAGTCAAAAGCCACTTAGAAATAAAATGACCCAGTTAGACATTACTTACTCAAAGTGCACGGTGGAGTGCTGCTCATTGGTAGAAGAGAACTATGCTGATGTGTGGAACAACCTAGAGGAACTCAACCCAGTAGACCAAGGGAAAGCCACCATGCTCAGAAGGCTGCTGCTGCAGGGTCCCACCGTGTGACCTTCGAGAAAGCAAAACCAGGGCCAGAAGATGGATGAACAGTTGCCAGGGGCCCAGAGTGAGGATGATGACCACAGAGGGGCAGAGGGGATGTTGAGGATCCATTATGGCTCTTGATCGTGGTGGTCGTTACAGGCAAGCATTCATTCACCAAGTGGCTCTGAGCTTATGTGGAGGGAATGCCATTCCTACCTTATTTTATGAAATGATGAAAAGGATATATTAATAGAAAAACTGGTGGAATGTGAATAAATCCCAAAGTTAGTTAACAATATTGTGCCAGTATTAGTTTCTTACTTTTGCTAAATATGATATAGTCACATGTTATGGTTTAGATATTAGTTATCCCCCAAAAGCTCATGTGTGAGTCAATGCAAGAACATTCAGGGATGAAAGAATTGAGTTATGAGACCCTTAACCAAATCAGTGAATTAACCCTCCTGATGGGATTAACTGAGTGGTCCCCAAAGGCAGGTGGGGTGTGGCTGTGTGGCTGCAGGAGGTGGGCACTGGGGCGTGCCCTTGGGGTATGTATTTTATATCTGGCAAGTGGAGTCTCTCTCTCTGTCTGCTTCCTGATCATCATGTGAGCTGCCTCCCTCTGCCACACTCCTCCATGACATCCTGCCTCACCTTGAGCCCTGAGGAATGGAGCTGGCTGTTTATAGACTGAGATCTCTGAAACCATGAGCCCCAGAATAAAATTTCCTCCCCTAAAATTGTTCATGTCAGTCTTTCAGTCACAGCAGTGAAAAACCTGATAAAACATCACAGAAGATCTTCACATTAGCAGAGTTTGGTGGAAAATAATACAGAAATTCTGCTATTTTTGCAAATCTTTTGTATGTCTAAAATTATTTCAAAACAAAAATAAAAAATTTAAAATGTCAGTCATATTTCTACACACTTACATGTAGAGAAATGTAATTTAAATAGGTCTTCCCAGAAGGAAATACTTAAAAATAAATTAACAAAACAAGATATGTATAGGATCTGTACGTTGAAACTGCAAAATGCTGCCAAGAGAAACTGAAGACCTAAATAAGTGGAGAGACATACCATGTTCATGAATGGGAACTGTCAATACAATAAAGCTATGAATTCTTCCAAAATCAATCTACATATTTAATGTGATTTCAGTAAAAATCCAAGACGAATTTTTATAGACAGAGAGAAACTGATTTTAAATTTTTGTAGAAAGTCAAAGAAAATAAATAGTCAAATCACTTTTGGGAAACCCCCACCCCCATAAATTTGGAGAAATCATGCCACTCAGTTTCAGGCATGCTATTAGGGATATAGAAACAAAGACAGAGCGGTGTCACCAAAGCAGTGCTGGAGGCTACAGGTGTGTGACCACCTGGTTTTGTGCAAGGACAGAGCGATAGAGAAAAGAGTCTTTTCAAAAAACTGTGCTGGAAAAATTGGGCCCCTACATGCAAAAGCTATATAAATATCAGAAGCTTGACCTATCCTCAAATATTACATAAATATTAACCAAAAGAGATCTTAGAGAACTAAATATAAAGCTCTAAAAGTTTTTGAAGGAAGCACAGAAGAGTGGGCAGCAAGCTGGCAGACAGGACGCCCAAAGCATTCTGCAGTCCCATTAAATAGCATTCAACTGACAGCAAGAGCATTTCCTCAGCGAGAGACACTGCAAAGCACGTTAAACCACCCAAGACTGAGGAAGGATTTGAAGTCGCGTAGCCACAAGGACTGGCATGCAGTGTACGGAGAACTCAGAACTGGCAGCATGAACTCACCCAGAGTAAAAAGGACAGACACGTCACCACAGAGGACATACGAAATGCACCTTAGCACATGGAAAGATGTCCCGTGTCACCAGCGAAGGGCATGAAAGCCACCTCGGCATGCTCCTTCACCCCGTCAGGGTGCCTCCACCGGGACATTGTGGCAGCTGTCGGGGGGACGCCTCCGAGGGGCCCGTGGAGCACTCACACGCTGCAGGAGGACTCGGAGGTGGGAGCTCTGGTGGAAGTTTGAGATGCAGCTTCCCAAGCACTCGCCACGTGACGGAAGCGATCCGCTCCCAGGGGACGCTGTCAAGCTCCGAGCAGCCTTGGGTTTTACCTCTGGCAGGGGAGCTGCAGGCAGCCTGCAGGGTATGGAGCGGCCCTCACCGCCATCGTCCGGCTCCAGGTCCTGTGCACAGGAGTTTCGGGCTCCGTGGAGATAAGACACCCACAGGAGACCTGCGTGGGAGCGTGAGAAGCTGCCCCGTCACCGAGCCTGAAGGGCCCGCGCCCTTCCACACCGGCGGGTGGAGGGACTACTGTGACCGGTTGCACCCGCTGCATTTCAGAAAGACAGCACCTTCAGGGGAGAACGGACTCTGACTGGGCGTCCCGTGGGAGGGTCGTGCGGCCTGGAGTGGGAGATTCCGGGTCATGAGCCGGGGTGTGGCCGCCAAGTGAATCAGGACACCCGCTCGTATTCACAGAGCTGGAAGCCCCAAGTCGGCAGAGTCAACCTAACTGCTGATTCTCAACAGTGTCAGCGAGTCATCTGGGACTGTCAAGATCCACGACTGCGACGAGTCTGAAACACAAAGAGCTCTGCCTGACATACGTGCGGAAACCCTGTGAGTCAGGAAGAGCAAACAGCTTGGGAGATAGAAGTGGGCAGAAGACGATCAGAAGTCTCTCAGGAAGCACAATGGAGACGTGAGAAGTTGGCAGGAAACAGAGGTGATCTTATGGAGTAATCAGAAAAATGCAAACTGAAATTTTAGTGAGAGCAACTCACTTCCCCTGATGGTCAGAAGCGAACCTGGCAGCAGCAGCAGGAGACCGTCTCGAGAGCGGTGTGGAAGTCCCTTCTGAAAGCCACTGTGCGGGCACACTGCACGGGGCTGGGCAGTTTCCCTAGAGAGGACATCAGTCTGGCCTTTTTTGAAGAGATCCTCGTAAGCAAATTAATTACAGATCTTTAGATGAAATCGTCCTGGATTTGGAGCCACCTAGTCGGGGGGGCTCCTGTCCACAGGAGAAGAGGACACACAGAGACACAGGTGGCAAGGTCCAGTGAGGAGGGGTCTGACTGGGAGCCAAGGAGCACCTGGACCCAGCAGAAGCCGGAGGAGGAGGAAGGGCACGCCCTGATGCAGACTCTGCTCCAAGGCTGTGGGGAGTCGGCTTCCGGAAGCCGGCACAGCCGCTCATGCATCTTCCCAGGTGGGTTTGTCTCTGTGTCCTCTATTCTGTACCATTGATCTACCTGTCTATTTTGGTGCCAATACCATGCTGTTTTTGTCACTATTGCTCTGTAGTATAGTTGGAGGTCTGGTATTGTGAAACCCCCTGCTTCGCTCTTCTTGCTAAGGATTGCTTTAGCAATTCTGGGTCTCTTATTCCTCCAAATGAATTTCATGATTGCTTGCTCTATTTCTATGAGGTCCATCATTGGGATTTTAATTGGAATTGCATTGAATTTGTATAGCATTTTTGGAAGTATGGCCATTTTGACAATATTAATTCTGCCTATCCAAGAGCATGGAAGATCTTTCCATCTTCTCAGATTCTCTTTAACTTCTTTCTTTAGTGTTCTGTAGTTCTCAGTGTAGAGGTCTTTCACCTCTTTTGTTAGATTGATTCCCAAGTATTTTTTTTTTTAGGTTATCGTGAATGGGGTAGTTTTCCTAATTTCTCTCTCAGAGGATGCATCACTTACAAATAAAAATGCATTAGATTTATGAGCATTAATTTTATATCCTGCTACTTTACTGAATTCATTTATGAGTTCCAGAAGTTTTCTGGTGGAATTCTTAGGATCTTCTAGATAGAGAATCATGTCATCAGCAAATAGGGATAGTTTGAACTCTTCTTTTCCTATTCGTATTCCTCTAATTTCTTTGGTCTGTCTAATTGCTCTGGCTAGAGTTTCAAGAACAATGTTGAATAGAAGTGCTGAAAGAGGGCATCCCTGCCTTGTTCCAGCTCCCAGGGGGAATGCTTTCAATTTTTCTCCATTTAGAATGATGTTAGCCATGGGCTTGGCATAGATGGCCTTTACCATGTTAAGGAATGTTCCTACTGCCCGATGTGCAGCTGATCTGTTTTCCTCCATCCCACTGCAAGAACAGGACGCAGGTCGCTCTGCCATGCCGTGTCTGCAAGGCCAGAGCGGGTGCTCTTCCTCGTTCTGGTACTTTCCATCCTGTCCTCTCCTGCCAAGTGCCACACCTTCTTCACTAAGAAATGAAGTGCTGGTTGCACCCGCTGGTCTCCGGATCCACTAGGGACCATCACCACTGGGGAACGGCTAGGTCCGTGTGCACCAGAATGTGCAGGCAGGAGTGTGCAGGGTCTCAGGGTCTTCAAAGCAAGGGTGAAAACAGTCCCCAGCACCAGGAGACCAGCCGTGCCCACTCATGTGGGGTGTGAGTGAGACATCAAGGTGTCGGGTCAGGTGAATGACCTCAAGCCAGGACTGGAGTAAGAGGAGGAAGCCTCAGCTGGGACAGCCCTGTGCTCCCTTCCTGCTGTGGTGTGCTCCACCCCACTCAGACCAGATTGGGGTGCCCCTCAGCCAGCAAGGCCAGGCAGGAACTAGCATAGCATGACACCTCCCTGCGGTGTGGCCTCAGCCACTGAGCTGCAGGGACAGGTGGGGGCTGAGTGGGTGACATGGAGCATCAGGGAGAGCTTGCCTGGTGATGCTCACAGACCAGCGGGGAGCAGACCCCAGTGCAATGAATACACAACCAGGTACACACGGAAAACACCCACAGACGGGGTGGTACTCTTGGGGGACAGTACCACCCCTGCCCTGCTGGGAGACTGGGCACTGGTCCTTCCCACAGTGAAGGCAGCAACACACCCGACTTGGTCAGGACCAGCTGGGGTGGAGTCTGTGACTCCAGAGGCTCGCCGTCCACCCTCGGCCATG
>JAJEJO010003649.1:32185-78338 GCA_020662805.1 Glaucomys volans
ACTCCAGAGGCTCGCCGTCCACCCTCGGCCATGGTCTCCCTGGGTGGGTCTGGCACACAGTGCAATATGTATACCAAGCCAATGAAGCTGCGTGTTTTCCTCAGTGGTGAGACGGTGACTGTTCCCATCAGGGGCTCAGCTAGGCTTGCGTGTGACCTTCCACAGGTGTCTTGGCTTCTGTGTCTCAATTTCCTCCCAGAGTCCTGCTGTGCGGGTTGTACAGAGTGGAAAGGGCTTCTGCAGACAGTCATCTCTTGATGGCGCTGAGTTACGCCGCTGGGCTCACAGTGACCCTGGCTGTGCAACTGGTCCTTGGCAAGGGGACGGGATGCACAAGCGAGGGGACTGGTGTGCTCTTCCCTGATGTTCAGTCACCTGGCTCTAAAGGGGCAGCGGGGGATCGTGGCAAGGCCTAGGGGCCCTTACTTGCCAGGCCGGGGAGACAGCTTCCTGTTCCACAGACCCTCGCCCACCATGCCTACAGCTCACACTGTGGCCTCCAGTGGAGCAGCCCTGTGTGACAGGTGGACACTCCTGGTGTGTCCACCTTGATTCTGCCCAGGCCTAGCATGCCCATCCCCACCCAGTCCACACATCCTCCCCTGGAGGCCACCTACTGCTCTCCTGCTCTCTTGCTCCCTCCGGGAACTCCGCCTTGCGGGAAGGAAGCAGAGGGCAGGTAGGAGGTGTGCTGGGCGCCCAGGCCACTTCCAGTATCCACAGGGGACCAGCGTCCCCACAACCCCCCCTCCTTCCCTCCAGTCTTCCACGTTATCCACATCTGTGTCTTTTAAAAATATGCTTTTCCTCGTAGATGGACACAGTGCCTTTGTTTTATTTATTTATTCTTATGTGGTGCTGAGGATCGAACCCAGAGCCTCACCCACACCAGGGGAGCGCTCGGCCCTGAGCCCCAGCCCCAGCCCCCCACCGTCTCCGCTTTCAATGCTGAGCTTCTGTGCAGAACTTACCTCCCTCAGGGGGGAGTCCAGGGAATGGAAGGGAAGGTATCAGCAGAGCTAGCTCATCCTGTGATTGTCAGCCTTGGCTCTCAAGCAGCTTCCCCTTGGCTGTTGGCCCAGGAAGTTATTTATAATCCAATAAAAATTAAAAGGACTTCTAGAAGGATTTACTTACAGAGTGGATTGGCTCTTGCATTCAATTCATTGCTAATGTTAATTCCTATTCAATCTGGAAAATCTGAATATGGAGCCTTTTCCTCTGCAGAGAACTTGGCAAGCGAACAGTCTGACTGGGTCCCTGTTTCCTTGAGCACTGTGGACCCCAGCTCCAGCTCAGGGCAGGACACAGGCACCAGGGACCCCAGCTCCAGCTCAGGGCAGGACACAGGCACCAGGAAGCACTTCTGGCTGAAAGCTAAGAGGAAAGCTGGGAGTGTGGGTGCCCCGCCCGTAGGCTGCCCGCCCTGTGTGCACGGGAAGCACCCAGCACCAGGCGCCCGGCGGGAGCAGGCTTCAGACTCAGCACCTGGTTGGCAGCTGAGGCCTGCCGCGAGGGTCACTCACTCTGTTCACACTGCCCTCGCCTCCTGAGGGCTCGGACGCCTGGCCAAGCTCACATAAAGCGTCTGGTGAGAATTCCGTGTGCGCTGGGGGCTCCTGAGGCAGGCCGCTGGGCGTGGTGTCATGAAGTGGTGGCATGAGGCCCTCAGTGCTGGACACCCAGCACTGAACCACCTACTTACAGAGCGGAGGGAGTCACAGCGCCGGTGGCCCCATCCTCCAACCCAGGGATGGGCGTCCACAGCTGCAGGTGTGGTGACCACGTCCCTAGACATGGTTTCCGGTTTAACCTGTCCCCTCCCTGCGGTCCTGGGGGCGTCTGGAGGAAGGCATTCTGTGCAGAGGTGAGTTCACACAGCGTCTCCCTTGGGACCCTCGTGCAGACTGGTGGCCTCCTTGGCCTCCAGGAGCTGCACCTGGGAATGCATTCTCTAAAAACCAGGGTGCCCGCAGGCCACCACGCTCCCATGGAGGCTCCCGGAGTGTCCTTCCTGCCACGTCCAGCTGTCTGGCTGGCTGACCCTTGGTGCTGCTTGGCTGTGCCACCCTCCAATCCCTGCCCCACCTTCCTGCGCCCTGGTCTGGTGAGCGTCTCCCCGCCTCTGCCTTCTCTTTTCCTGAGACGCAGCTCGGTTGTCAGCCACTGGCCAGCACCGGGCGGGTCCGACGCGCATGCCTGGGTCCGAGGTGTGCTTTTCTGGCACCTTCGCCAGGAATGGAGCGGCCCCTGGGCGGCTCGGGGCAGCCGAGGAGGTTTCCTGGGTCCTGCCCTCTCCCCGTCCCTCCCCATCCTGTCATTCTCTGCCGCCTCAGGCACCCCCGTGGGGCTGTTTGCCTACCCTAGGGGCCAGACACTCCTGTGGAAGGTGACCCAGGCCCCTGGAGTCCACATGCCCCTAGTGCCCTGACTGGGCTGAGACCCCGGGTCACGGGGCTGCTGGGGCCACAGAAAACAGTTCTTTAGCAAACAGCTGAGCCCCGCTTGGCCGCCGCCTTTGAGGATCCCTCTCCTCCCAGTCAAGGAGTCACGGGGACCCCTCCCACTCTGTGCGAGGCCGCAGCATGAGGCTCGGGGCGCCCTGGCCCCCAAGGAGGCTGCAGCTCTCCTGCACAGCCCTGCAGTGCCAGGCGTCCCTCCCAGGGACCGAGGCGCATCTCCATTTACAGGAACGCATCCCCCGCACGTCCGCCTGCTGGCCCGGGAGGGGCCCTCCAGCTGTCACCCACCGTCAGCCCAGCCCTTTCTTCTGAGCCGGTGATGCGTTTTGTGTAATTATCCTGCTTGTTTTTCTGTCTTAACGACTTCCCAGTGGCTCCTTCAGGGTCTTTCTTGGTTAATGGCTTGCTTCACGTTGAGCTTGCCATGATTTGGGGGTGCTGTGCCCCAGGGCTCTGCAGCCTCCACCCTCTACTTGACCCCTCTGTGCTGAGGGGGGTCCCAGGACAGATGACCCAGGCTGGACTGGGCAGCCATGGTGCTGGCTCTGCCCCTCTGAGTTGTAGGCAGTGGAGGTTCTGGTGGCTCGCTCTCCCCACCCGCTCCCCTCAGCCGTGTCCATCTGCACAAGGACGCCCTGCTGGCCACATCACCTCTGCCACCAGTGACCTTGAGCGAACCCCGGGGAGGCCATGGAAGCGCAGCAGACAGAACCGTCACCGCCCAGCTCCTTATGTAACCAGGGGCTATCCTTGGAGCCCACTGGTCAATTACAGAGGCCAGAGCACCCCGGCTGAGCTGTCTGCCTGTCCGCTTCGCCCTTCAGCGGCCTGCAGGGTGGGCAGCTCCTCTGGCACTCGGAGTGGGGTCAGGGCCAGTCTCCCTGTGTGGTCCCTCATTGTCCAGCAGCCTGGGAACAGCCCAAGACGTCCAGCAGAGCCCAGAAGGCTGGGCGGTTCAGACTCGCAGAGGAAGTGGACCTCTTTTCACAGCTGCCCACTGACCTGCAGAGGCCTGGGCAGCGCACTGCTCTGAAGCCGGGCGGGGGAACTGCCAACCGGACTAATGTGAAATAACTTAAGGTTAGTCCCTAAATGTGGTGTTCTGGGTCGGGCTGTATCCCCTCAGGAAGAGAGGGCCAAGGTCTGGCTTCCACCCTCTCAGGCTGTGACCACGTTTGGAGGGAGAGTCACGGCAGAAGTCACTAGGGAGGCTCACGTGCGGTCATCTGGAGCGGGTAGCCTCATCCACAATGACTGTGTCCTTATTAAAAGGGACATGTGGGCCCAAGTGCAGACACAGAGGGTTCCTCTGGAAGAAAGGCAGGGACGTGGCCACCGACCACTGGCCAGGATGGCCAGGAGCCCCCACAGAAGCCAGGATGGCCAGAGAGCCCTGCCTATCCAACCCCAGGGAATGGCCTGCCCCCTCTTGCTCTCAGATTTCTGGGCCCTGGACCGTGAGAGAACAGATTCCGTCTCGCGAGCCCAGCACGGTGCTCTGACGGCAGCCTGGCCCAGGCTCTGTTCCCTTCCTGTGGCCCTGTCTCCTAGGCCTCTGCCTCCGTTACCACTGGCCCTCCCCAGCCAGGCTCCTCAGAACTGCCTCCAGCTGCCCAGTCACCTAGGAATCTCACCGGGAAGCGGGAGCAAAGGGGCCTGACTCCCAGGGAATCCTCTGGCCGGTGGGTCCACAGCTCTCGCAGATGCTGCAACCCAGGTGACACATCTGAGGGATGCTTAGTTGCCCACATCCAGCAGGGGGACTTCTCCAGAGTGGGGAGCGCGTGGTGAGCCACCTGAGTCTCTGCCACTTCAGTGAGCAAACAGATTTGTGTGATTCACTGAATAAATAATTCCCATAAATGTCACCCAAATTGGCATCAGATTGCAATGAGGGTCTCATGCACATGCAGCCGTGGAATGAAACTATCTCCAGGCAAAACATTTCCAGCACAAGTGGCCCTGAGAGGGAGGTTGGAAGCCAAGGAAGGGTAAGTAGAAGGATATGGTCAGCGGTGGACATAACTAAGAATTGGTGGCAGCTCCTGTTGGACTCCAAGGCTTGAGGAAGTCTCCAAAATCCGTCAGCCTCAGTGATACCGCGGACTAGAGTCCACGAGTCAAGTGTTAGTGAACTGCCCTCAAGGGGGTGACGAGGTGTAGTGTTGGGACCTGGAGTGTCCCCCAAAGGCTGATGTGCTGCAGGCTTGGTCCGCAGTGTCGCTGTGACTGGGTCGTAAGGACTCTGACCTCATGAATGGACCCATCCATGGATGACTCATAGCTTACGGGATTGGGGGAGGCGCTTTGTTACAACAGTGAGCTCTCTGCTTCCTGGTCACCATGAGGGGGGTGGCTCTGTGTCACCATGTGCTTCTGCCAGGATGCTCTGCCTCACACGGGTCCAGAAACAACAGGGCCAAGCGACCATGAACTGAAATTTCTGACAGTAGGGGCCACGGGAACTTTTCCCTCCTTTATGTTAATTTCCCTGAGCAATTTCCCTCCTTTATGTTAAATTCCCTGGGTTAATTTGTCACAGTGATGGAGAGCTGACTAACAAGGGGGATGGCGAGATGAGCAGGCACACCCTAACCTTTGCCATTTCCATGACAGAGGCCAAACTCTCGAATACAAAAGTGCTGAGCCACTTTAAAGCGATGACAGGCCGGCCATTTATTTACATGACAGACAAGCAGGAAGGGAAGAAGTTTGCACGTATTAGTCGCAGAAAGCCCTGGGGCACAGCATGCAGCAAACGCCTTCTCAGTCAACAGCTTCCTGGGGGACTGATTTCAAATAATAAACTGCTCCCACTTCACCTGGCGTCTGGGATCCCTGTCCTGTCTGGGTGAACTCGAGGTGAGCTCTCCTCAGGCTTGTTGGTGAGAGGTGGTGGCGCGTTTGCCTCCCCCGAGGTCCTCGTCCTCAGGGCTTGGAAACCTCTCCTCCCGTGTAGCTCCAGGCTAAAGCAAAGGCAAGAGCAAATCCCCTGCGCAGAGGCAGCCGTGCTGGCCTGGGCGCTGAGTGTGCCCCTACCCACCAGCCACATTCCAAGACCCCCAGTGAGGGACGCCCAGCCTGCAGCGCTCTGCTTCCCCAAGCCGGCAGGCTCAGGGCGGAGCTTCACCCATCAGTCAGACACGGCTAAGGACGGGCAGGTTCAACCATGCGCCCGGGGAGTCCTGCGGACAGCTTCCCTCTCTGGGCACCTTCCTGGCTTCTCGTTGCCCTCAAAGGCAGCCCTTGTGGCTTCTCCCTGAGTCAATAGCACCACCTCCTGAGCCTCGGGACCATTACTAAGTGGGACTCTGGCTGGTCAGCGCCATAACCCAGGGGGCTGGGAGCGACTCTGGCAGTGTGGATGCTGCACAGAGATGGTCCCGCCCGGGGACTCAGCAGAGGAACCTGCCCATGCGTCTCCATGGAGACCTCAGGGATTTCTATTTCCATTCCATGTGAGGTTTTCCATTTGAGATTTTTGAGCACAGTTAGCGGAAGGTCACTGAACTGGAGGAAAAGGCAGCTTCTCATGGGACACTCCTGGACAAGGCCAGGACCCAAAGAGGCTGGGACACAGTTAGCAGACCCATGCAGGTCCTCGGCCACAGCCCATCTGAGGAGGGCCCAGCTCCCGCCGCTTCGTGTCCCCAGGTGGGAGACCTGCTCCCTCCTGGTGGCCAGGTGGCCAGGAAGACCAGGAGAGAGGAGCACGAGGCGTGTGCTTGCCCCACCGGGGGCGGCTGCCGCTGCCAGGGGCTTCCTCCTGTCCCTCCACCCACCAATGGCCTCCAGCCAGGCTCCACAAGTAGCCCGATCTTGAGAAGGACCCAGAGAGAGAGAAAGACAGCCAGGCTGTGGGAAAGACAGGGAGATCTGCTCACACCTCTCAGGGCCCTGGCGCCTCCCTCCCAACAGGGCTCACAGCCACGGTCCAGTCCGTGTCCACACTGTTAGAAGGCCTTCCGCAGCTAAATGAACTAGTGACACGTGAAATTCAATTAAGGGCAATTTATGCATTTGCAGCTTTTCACATTATATTCGAACGATGATCAGTCCACAAGCCAGATTGTTGACTACAGTTTGCACCAAAGTTCCCCCATTTTGGGGAAATGTGACTAATTATTGTGATCATCTTCCACTAATATACATGCCTGGCCCATTGTGTCATGCAGTGTGACACTGAGCTAGCCTGGAGAAGTCACCGGAAGTCACGAGGATGAGCCTTTGTGAACATGTTTTATTTTGAGCATAAAAGACCCTCGACTTTTGATTCTGCGCTTTCACCCTGAAGTCCGCTGGGCTGTTTCTCCCTAAAGAAGATTTAGAAGTGCCGCACCTAAGCCTGGTGCATATGGAGGGCGCTGTGGCCAGGGGCAAAGGCAGGCCCAGGGCACGGCCCGTCCCCCCAGGCCGCTCTGCAGGTAAAGCATAATTGTGCCCACTCTCTGGGCAGGGCATCTCTTCCTTCCTGGTAGAGCTTTCGAGCCGTTTCCCCCGTGTGCACACCGTCCCTGGTAGCAGGGTCACTCGTGCCATGCTGGCTGTAGGGGCTTTGCAGGGGTCGTCTTCCAACTGTGAGGCAAACGCCATTATCACCCCATTTCACAGATGATACAAATGGGCTCAGTTAAAGCACACACGGAGCGAGAGGAGACGCTGGGGAATTGACGCATCCGGGTTCTGTCCAAACACATGGTCCGGGGGCGTGATTTCATTTTTTTCTCTCATAGCTCTTCCTGGAACCTGGAGGAGGTTTCCGCATGGTGAGAAGACCCAGCTCCCAGCCCGGCGTCTGGTTTGGACTGGAGTTGCTTGGGTTTTGAGTTTGAGGCCAGGCTGCAAGTGCAAACTCAGAGAGTCCCAGGCGGTGAACCCCTCTGCGGCTGGAACATGCTTCTGGAGCCTCCAAACGTCCTGGTCACGTGGGGGGCAGGACCCTGCTTCCCCAACCCCGTCCAGCTTCCTGAGGGGCTGACTCAGCACGGCCCTTGCTTCCACTGACACGGACGCCATGCTGGCGGGTTCTCCCAGCTCCCCCCAACCACGGGCTCCATGGGGCCAGCAGAGGGCCAATCCTAAAAAACAAGATTTAGCAAAAGAACACTTGCTTTCAAAGGTGAGCGTGTTATCCCAAGGCGGACCCTGTTTCCCTCCAGATTTCACAATTATTCACAAGTCAGACATAAGTTTTGAAAGAGTTCCTCATCCGTTTTCTTTAGTGAGTTAAAATCACCCACCCGAGTCTCAACAGGGTGGCTGTCCCCTGGGGTGAGTGCCAGGTGCATGCTCCACACTGGGCATGTAAAGGCCTTTCCCCTGGGAATTTCACAGAGTCCAAACCCCACAAAAGTTCTGTAGCTAAATGGCCTTTGCCCTGCCGACCTTGTGAGCTGGGCAAGTCCTCATCCTGAGCAGCATCCTGGACAAAGCGAGTGGCCTTGGGTTGGTTTCAGGGTGCCGTTCTGCCCACCTGCCTTGCCTGAGTTCCCATCTCCTGGGGCTGGGTCTTCTCTCCTGGGCACATCACTCCGTCAGGTCAGAGCCAGCAGCCCCGACTCTTCACGCAGACCCCAGGCGCGGGATCGGGCCTGAACTCGGCACGAGGAGCACTCCGCACATGAAGGAGAGACCAACGGGCTCATCATCTTTTATGTCCTCCTTCAACCTGTATTGATGGCAGGAAATCACACGTTTCACATCCCATGTGACAATCAGAAGCAGTGAGGACAAGCTTTCAGGGGTGTGCTCCCACGTGGAGCTGAGGGGCCCCGGTGTGCTGGCAGCCAGGCTCCAGAAGCAGGGCCTGGGCTGGCTCTCAGGGTCTGTCGCACGGCCCGCCTCCTCTCTGTCCCAGGAGGGCTCTGGTAGCAGGTGGATTCTGCCAAGTGCTCTTTGAAGGGGAGACAGGTGTGCAAGGATGCCACTGAGACAAGCCGGCACTCAGCCTCGGTCAGCCCCATGGCTGGGGGACGGCTGGGAGGGAAGGCCCGGGAGGGAGGGGCTGGCATGGCGGCTTCCAGGGGGACCTGGCCCTGTGTCCAGCCTCTGCCTCTCCACTGCTGGAAGAAGCTTGCTTGGACTAGGTGAACCAACAAGCATCCCAGTTCTGGAACTCTGTCACTGGAAACAGGGTGGGAAGGTGTCAGGGTGTTTGTGAAGCTCTTCCTTCAAACTGACATGGAAACTCAGGCGACTCCTCGTTTCTGTGAACCCTCGTCGCCCCAGCTCGACGGACTGTTCTTCCTTGAACAGGTTTGGCTTGGCAGAAGGCTCAGGTGGTGCAGACAGTCTGACTGTCCTAGGTCAAGTCATTTTCCAGCTAACGGCTGCATTTTAACTCTGAGGGAGAGCCAGCAATTCATCCCAGGCTCCCTGGCACTTCCTAATCCACTGGCCAGTGGCTGGCCGCAGTGCTGATCAACACCACCGAGTTCCAGGGAGGGGGAATTTAAAGCCGAGTGACCAGCCCGAAAGGGAGGTCACTCTGCTTTAAAGGGAGGCAAGGAATGAAAACATGGCCCTGACTCACGGCATGCAGGCCTGTGTCCAGAGCAAGAGCCCTGGATTTTGAGAGTGGACATTGGTGCTGATCGAGTCAGCTTCAGAGCAGCTGAGAAGGGCCCAGACACTCACTTTCAGACACTCATGGGGTGGGGGGGGGGGGGGGGGGAATAAAGGCTCCTGAGCCCTGGGAATCTCTCCAGTCTTAAAAATTAAAGTTAAAATCTGCTGGTGATCTGCTGGACAAACCAGGACCTCAAATAGCCCAGGGAAAGCCAGGGCTCTGAGATCCCCTCTGCAGATTCTGGGCAGCTTTGAGGTTAAGCAGCAGCCTCAGAGCTCAGCATGAGAGCTGGACTCCACCCTCCTCTGAGGGCTGAAGCTCTCGCCTGTGCTCTGGCGGCCTGTCTTTCTGTCCTGTCCCTCTGTCCCACCTTGATGTCTGCTCTGTCCTCGAGCCCTCCCACATGCACCCCCTTGGGAATGGGAAGCTGTTTAAAAGAAAGTTCTCTTTGGCATTTTCTCTCTTGGTCTCTCTCTTTCTCTTTTTTTCCTTTTTAAATAAATGTGGAAGTTTTGGATTCAAAAAATTAAATTTTTCTCCAAAAAATAAAAAAATGAATGAAATACCTAAATAGATTGGACCATAAGTGGAATTTTAAATAATTTTTTTTATGCAAAGAATAGTTTTCTTAACAACCTTATCATTAGTGGAAACACTTTGTAGTATAAATGCAAAACTCTTCTAACTCCGTTTTTTGGGGGGAAAAATCATGCAAGTCTTAAATTAGCAAATGAAAACACTGCGTCGGGGGGTACAGTTTCCCAAACATGCCGAGTCTGTCATAATCTGTTTCCTGGAACAATGCGGACGTGGCTCCCAGCCCACTCCACTATCAGTTTCCACACAAAGGTTATCTGTGCATTATATTCAATATAGGGTTTTCGAATTTTGAAACATTTTATTATTGAAGTAATAGCTATTGCCGTTTCTAACAGACGCCCTGTCAGAAGGTTTAAAAAATGTATGCTTCAGTTCATGCAAAAAAAAACAAAGGTCAAAACTTTTAAAATGTCACTTCTTCTGCAGTTTTGCATAGAAAATACACGGTAGCAGTGGGAGGCCTCCCTGCCCATAGAAACGGCTGCGGGGAAAGAATGTCCGTCCCTGCGGCTGGGCTTCCACTTTCCCTGCAGCTGCGGCCGCGCAGAAAGGCGCCGTGGGGGCCCATTGTCGCCCAGCTGGGTAACAGTTTCCTTATTTTACAGTCAGCACCCGAGGGGGTGGGGTGGCTCGCAAAGTGCCTGAAAAATCTCTCTCTCCTGCAAATAGATCCCTCTCCCCTCCCCCGCCGGAAGCGGGGACAGAGACCGCCGCTCCCTTCGACCCGGCCGCGTAATTAAAACCGCGCACAAAAGCGCGGGCACCGGCGCAGCTCCAGCCTGGGCTTTGCCCACACGGCGGTGGCGGTGGCGGAGGCTGAGTCCCCCTTTCGCCCACCGCGCCGATCGCGCCTTCCCTCGGCTCCACCTGAAGGTCACCTGCCACGTGGCTGAAGACCCTGAAACTAAGATTTCAGCCTCCAGCCTCTGCAGCGGGGCAGGCGCGGCGGCAGGTCCTCCGGCCTCCCCTTTGGCCTTTGTTCTGGCCGGCGCCCCTGGTTGGCGTGGGCGGGTGGCGCAGAGCGAGTCTGAGCAGGCCGGACCTCAGGCTTGTGTTGTGTTGTGTTTTGAATTGTGTACTATGCGTTGGGTTTTGTTGCCATGGAAACTCGTTCTGAAGGTGAAAAGGCGCTGACCTTTCCCCATTTGGCAGGCTCCCCCTCCTCCAGGGAGGCATGAGGTGTGGTGTGGGTGCAGGTGAGGCCGTCCTCAGGGCCCGCCGGGGGCTGCAGGGACAGGCTCACACCCAGGAAAGCTGATCACCTTCATCCACAGACTGACGGAGGTCGGGGGCAGACAGGCTCCGGTCTCACGGCCACCCAGGCCTCAGCTTCCTCTCCCCCGAAGAGGTGACTGAGCTCCACGTTCACATGGGTCTCCACTCTCTGGCACCCAAGAAGTGGGGGTCTTTCCAGAAACGGCAGTGCCGGCCAGCGGGCCTGCGGATCAGACGTGGGCAGGGGCTCTTTACTGGACAGGGCCGGGGTGCCTGTCCACACTCAATGAAAGACCCCAACTCTATGTCCACCCCCCCATAGGAAGGGAACAGATTCCGGGAACTACAAACCCATGACATAGGTCACTCTACTCAACCCCAACCCCCCTAGGGAGGTTTCGGGATCTGGTCTTGGGAACTGGTTTTAGGAACTGGTTTCGGGAGCCGCCCGGAGGTTGTTAAACTGATAAACAGGTTAAGAAACCACAGGACAATTGAAACAGTATAGGTCACCTTGTCCTAGCAAAAATCGTGGTTGTTCCGGGAGTTAAAATGTAACCTATGTGCTGTATTCAAAATATCCAATAAGAAACCTGTTGCTTACCGCGCGGCGAAACCTGCCCCTTTACCCTATAAAAACCCTGTACCCCAAAGCCCGGGGTGCCAGTTCGCCGAAGCTCCGGCTGAGGTTTTGCTGAGCACCCGCAGGTGCCTGTGTACCAATAAACAGCCTCGTGTGTTTGCAGCCAGCAGTGTCTTCGCGTGATCTTCCTTGGACAGGGGGACTGAGGGTCTTTCATCAGGAGTCCTGGGCTCCATCGCCCACCACGGGACATTGAAGTACTAGCCGGACGAGTCCAGGACCGTTCCTGAGATCAACCTCAAGCAAGCCTGTTTCGGGAGCTGTCCTTGGAAAGGAGGAGAGCCTCCCGTCCTCAGTAAGGAAGAGTCCAGCAGGTTGGGGCAGAGCCCAGCCACCGCTCGCTGGGCAGGCACTGCACACATCCCACCAGCACCCTGGAGCCCGTCCACTGCGCCTGCCTGCGGTCAGGCTCTTGTGATGGCCATTCACAACTGTGCCTACCATCAGGCAAGATGTGGCGACATTCTGAGAGAAGGGTTCTTAACAGGGGGCTCCCTACCTGGGGAACCTTGGGAGCAGGCCTGGGAGGTCTTCCACCACACAATGGGTGAGACAGCGAGCAGGCCTCTGGGGGACCAGCCTGGGAGGAGCCGGCCTTGGAGAGAAGCTCTGGGAGAGGGTAGCCTGCACCAGGCAGCCATGAGGGAGCTCCTCCGCTGCCCAGGGGTTGAGCCCAGCATGCTCGCCCTTCAGGGATCCGCCACCCAGACTTGCATGCTCTCGGGGAACTCTTCCCTAGGACGGGGAGCAAAGTGGGCCTGCAGGAAGGAGCCAGGTGCTGGCTCCACCCCCAGGCCTGCGGGTGGCCAGAGCAAGGCTCTCGAGGGACAAGTACCGGCCTCAGCGCCCATGGGGACTCGGAGACGGGGTCTGACCCAAGTCCTGGGGCTGGCGAGCAGGGGCACCCTCCGCCACAGCTTGTACTGGTGTTGTACCCAAAGAAAATAAAATCATCCAAGCCGATCACGTAAAGCCAAAAGAAGCCTTTATTTTAGCTGGCCAGCGACGACCTCCCTTACTCCTAAAAGTGGGGTTCCGGGAGATCACCCCTTAAATGTGTCATTGCCAACTTTTATAGGGCTCGGGAGGGGATTAGGGTGGGGCTATAGGGAGGGAGGGTTTAGGGTTGGGCTGTAGGGAGGGGCGATTAGGCTGGGGCTGACTTTCTCTCTGGTGGCACTGGAGAATCTTTCTGGGAAGTATAACACTGGGTCTTCCTGTCCTTTTTCCTGCGGCTGGATGGGTTCACCCTGCTCTGACTCCTGCTCCTGGGCCTGCTCAGAGACGCCCAGGAATGGATGAATCACCACTCAGGAGCAAGACCTCCAGGCATCCGGAAGGTGGAGGGAGGGCCTGCCCACCCTCCAGCGGTGACTGGTGTCAAGAGGCTCAAAGTCGCCTTCTCCTCCAATCTCCTTTCCTTAGGTCCCCCTAAAGTCGGCATCCATGTCTCGCTCTCGCCTGCGTTCCTGTTGAGACAGCGGTCTCTTCTGACATCTCCGCTCAGTGCAGTGAGACCTCAGACCCCTCTCATGGCGAGAGGCCTCCTGGGCCCCTCAGGAAGGCAGGGCATTGGGAGGTGGCCTGGGCTCCGCTTTTCTCCAGTAAGTGGGGATGGCGGCATTGCCGACCCCACCTACAGCCCTGAGGGCACAGGTCAGTGCGCAGCGCGTGGGAGGGAAGGCTTCAGGGACTGGATTGCTTGTTGCTGGGGAGGGGATGGGACCCCGACAACCCCGTGAACAAAGACCAGCGAGCTTCCCAGGACTTCACTGGGTTAGCCCCTAAGTGCAACGACCTGGACCCCCCAGGTGTCTGGGCACTGGGCCTTGAAGTCCTCCCAGTTCCACACTTCCTGTCCCTCTCCAGGCCATTTGCACAAGTGTTGGCTGATTCCTCAAGAGACTTCCCCAGGAACAGGGCCAGGGCCAGGAGCCCAGCCCAAGGGGAGCAGCCCAGGGGGCTTTGCCTCCCACACGTGCTGTCCCCGCCCCAGCGGGACACTTCTCCTCAGCATAGCCAGAGCACTTTTGGAAGGTCTGGGCATGCGCACGGTTTCCGTTCATGCTGCGGGGCAGCTCTTGCCCTTAGGAGTTTGTCTCGTGCCGTAGGAATGAAAATACCTGTAATGAGTTTTGTCAAAAAAGTTCAGAACGTGAGAGGAAGGCCACGCAACTGCAGACGGCAGAGATGCCAGAGCAGCAGGACGCTGCACCAGGCCAGCTGGACGTCTCCAGGTCCTTCACAGGAAGTCCACCTCTCAGCCACGGCCCACTGTCCCTCTCTGGGCACAGCACACATGTGCACACCGGCACCTTCACACCCGTGTGCAGGTGCGAGCACACGGGAAGGGGCCGTATAGATGCTCTAAGTAGAGTCCCGTTGGCACCAGAGAGACCAACGTTATGTTAGGACCCAGGCTACCTCGAAGTAATGAGTGGCAGTTATTTTTTTAGTTCGCGGTGATTTTATCTTTGTTAATAATGAAATTGTACCCATGTGTTTTAGTCAGCTTTTGTGCTACTGTGACCAAAAGACCCGATCAGATCAATTGTAGAGGAAGAATAGTTCATTTGACGGCTCATGGTTTCCGAGGTCTCAGTCCACAGACAGCCAGCGCTATTCCTTTGGCCTAGAGTGAGGCTGAACATCATGGCAGAAGAGTGGGACAGAGGGAAGCAGCTCACGTGATGATCAGGAAGCAGAGAGAAAGAGACTCCACTTGCCAGATACAAATATATACCCCAAAGTCACATGCCAGTGCCCACCTCCTCCACCCACACCCAACCTCCACCCACACCCACACCCATGCCAGTGCCCACCTCCTCCACCCACACCCAACCTGCCTCCAGTTACCACTCAGTTAATCCCTATCAGGGGATTAATTCACTGATTGACTTAAGACTCTCACAACTCAATCATTTCTCCTCTGAACTTTCTTGCATTGTGTCACGGGTGAGCTTTGTGGGGGACACCTCATATCTAAACCATAGCATCTGCCCCTGGCCCCCAAAGCCCACAACCATCTCACAATGAAAAATACATTTAATCCATTCCCAAAAGTCCCTGTAGTCTCAGTCTCAACAGTTTTGCTATTACCCAAAAGTTCAAGTCCGAAGTCTCCTCTGAGACTCAGGGCTAGCTGCATCATGAGTTCCTATAAAACCAAAAATAATTTACAAGTATCCAATATATAAAGGTACAGAGTAAACATTTCCATTCACAAAAATAGGGGCATTGAAAGAAGGATAGGACCAAAGCAAGACTGAAATGCAGCGGAGCACGCGGTCCTGTAGCCCAAGTCTGCATCTGAAGCACGTGGCATGGTGATGTTCTCTCCGAGGGGCTGGAGTAACTCCACCCCTCTGGCCTTGTTGTTTGCAACCCAAGTGTCCTTTATGTTCGTTTGTCTCTACTTGAATCCTGTAGCTTTCCTAGGACGATGTCCCATGGTACTGGCATTACTTAACCCTGGGGGTCTCTATTGCAGCTTCAGCTTCCTCCTCACATCGCCACCCTGACTTCTCAGGGGTGCCCGCAGGGACTCCAACCCCGCTGCACTTTGCCTGACCTCCAAGGCCTTCCTTTAAAATCTTGGTGGAAGCCTCCATGGCCCCCTAACTCCAGCATCCCGCATTCCTGGAGAACCAGTACCATGTGGTTGATGCCAAGGTCTGTCACCATCTCCAGCAGTAGCCAAGTCTCCAGGGACCCTGACTGCAGCAGCCTCTGAGTGCCTGGGTGGCTAGCACGTTGCAGAACTTCCTAGGCTCCCTTGTACAAGAAGGGCACCCCACTGGTCTATTCTCAAGAAAATTTTTACTTTTACACCCTTGAGTCTTAGATGGATGTGGTCTTGTCAGCTCCTGAGATGTCCTCAAGCCATCTTTCTCATTGTCTTTGGGCAAATTCTTTAGCATTTTTTTAGTGGCAGTTATGTCTTTACCAATTGCGATTTCTTTAGTCGCAGTTTCACTCCTACCTTTCAAGTCCAAGCTTTTCAAATCTCTCTGCTCTGCTTTCTGCTCCTGATTGTCACAGATTTGGCTCAAAGCTGCCAGCAGTATCCAGGCCGCTGCCTGAATGCTGTGCTGCCCAGGCATTTCTTCCACCAGATTAGGAAGTCCTTCACTTTACAATCAGCTTCACAGAAAGTCTCAGGACACAGGCAAAATGCAGACAACTTCTCAGCCAGAACATAACATGAATGGCCTCTGCTCCAAATTCCATTAAAGTCCTCCTTTTCTGAACCCTCTTGAGCCCTGTCTTCATAGTCCTATTGGTATTCTGAGCTCCTAGCAGAATCGGCCATTAATCTCTGCTTACAACAGTCGAAAGCATTTCCAACTTGTATTGCTAAGCATCTCAAAATTCCTCCCACCAATTCCAAACAGCTATAAATGCTTACAAACCACTTGGTCAGGTTAGTCACAGCAATGACCCCACTTCTGGTACCAATTTCTATTTTAGTCAGTTTTTTTTTTTTTCTTTTTTCTTTTCTTTTTTGCTAGTGTGACTGAAAGACCCAACCAGAACAATGTCTTGTAGAGGAGGCAAAGTTTATTTAAGGGCTCATGGTTTCAGAGATCTCAGTCCACAGACAACCAGCTCCATTCCTCAAGGCTTGAGGTGAGGCAGAACAACATGGCAGAAGAGTGTGGCAGAGGGAAGCAGCTCACATGATGATCAGGAAACAGAGAGAAAGAGATTCCACTAGCCAAATATAAATATATACCCCAAAGCCATGCCCCATGCCCACCTCCTCCAGCCATAGCCGACTAGCCTTCAGTTACCACTCAGTTACCCTATCCGAGCATTCATTCAGTGATTGACTTGAGGCTCTCACCACCCAATCATTTCTCCTCTGAAGCTTCTTGCATTGTCCCTTTTGGGGGATACCTCACATCCAAACTGTAATACTACGTTTCAAGTCAGAATGATAGGAACAGAGCACACTTGAGGTCTACCTTCTGCCTGTTGCCGGCTTCAGAAAGGAAAATTATAAATAAAAGAAAAAATACTTGATAGCTTTGCAACAGAGCTGGTTCCAAATTAAAAATAGTAACATTGAGAATTTGTAACAAGAGGCTGTCTATGATGTTTTAGGAGAAAAGGGGCATGCTTCAAGGGGAATTATTTTAAACCAGAAATGCTAAGCCATCTTAGCCAGGATGAGGAGTCACAAGGAGGGGATGGAGCAAAGATTCCAAGCTTTTTACCTTTTTCTTTTTCTTTGTGAAGGGAACAGGAGGGAATCTAGCATTCTGGCTCCTGGTTTTCATCCAATGGTTAAAGAAAGGGCATCTGAGTTATGGGAGTATGAAATGGGAGCATGTTGACTAGCTAAGGGGAAAAGCAGAAATCCCAAGTTGACAGAGGAAACACAAGAATAAATGTTAACTAGATCACACTGTCCACAATGAGGCAATGGGAAAAGACAGAAAAGTATAGCAAATAATAGTCATAAAATAAGACTGAGAGATGAAATCAAGTGTATTCATTATTACACTAATTATAAATGAGATAAATTTCCCTGTTAAATTCATTGTCAAACTGTTTTTTAAAAAAAATATCCACATATACATTGTTGTTCAAAATATCCTTCTAACACAGTGGTAAAGAAAGCTAAAAATGAAGGAACAGGCCAAACAACATTGTCACATGAAAATAGAAAGAAAAATAATGATACTAAAACCAGACAATGGAGAATTTAGGGAAACAGCTCCAAATGAGACAAAACAGGCAGAATATAATCATAAAAGTCACAATTCGATACGGTGAACCATCAACCTGAATGTGCCAATCAACAGAGTGACTAAGTATAAATAATAGTAACAAATAAATACAATAAGAAAGTGATATGATGATCGCTTCCATTATAATGAAACTAAAAAGCATCAGCCAATAAATGTTGACCTATATGATTTGCAAATGCTAATGAGGGCCTTCATGCATATTGAACGTATAGTAAATAAGATTACAACTTTATGAAATGCAAATTCTACCTGTGTGCCCAATTTAGATTGTAAGAGAGAATCTGAGAGCCATCTTGGGCTTCTTGGTGACCCCCTCAAAAGTCCCTAATATTAACAGATGTTCCCCCACAACTCAGCATTAGATTGCTGACTCCCTTCAGCTGAAGAACTGGGAGGTGCTGTACGGGAAACCTCCTAACCACCTACCGAAGGGTCTCTGAAGCCTACAGGGTGGTCTTACTCATGAGAACTAGGGCCATCGCTTACCAAATGCATCAGTAAATGAAGGTTTTTTCCTCAATAAATGCTACCTTGCTTCATGCATAGTCATGTTTGTGGGAGGTTTTATGTAAATGAAATCCCGTTTTCCAGTTGACTAATTTACCGCTTAAGTTTTTTTCTTCCTTGATTGATTCTCAATTGACAGTGGGTCTTACATTGTGGCTCTGAGTTGTTCTTTGCTCAGCTTTCCTAGTGAAGCATTAATGATCACTAAACAGGTGATTATCTGCACGTGGAGACGACTGGCCTTTTAGAAGATCCCACCGAATCTTCTGTGCAGGACCCTTTGTTAAGCGCAGGCTGCTCAGCAGTGGTAACGGTAACCCCATAATTTATCTGCTCGAGAAGTGTGGGGCTGTCTGCTCGGCAGCATCTCAGCCCTCCTCTGGAAACTACGCCCTGGGTGGTGAGAGCCCGGTAGCAACCCAGCTCCTGGCCCGCTGGTCCCAGAGATGATCCCAGAAATGATCCCAGAGCTGATCCCTGTCTCCAGGGACAAAGGGTGCGGCCAGGCTTAGCGGTGACACCAAGCCACCGCAGCCCCGATGACACATCTACTGTGGCCGCTCATTCCTCCAGAGCCTGCCAGATGCAATGAGCCTGATGTGACTTTGGAGAGACCGTCCTGCTCACCACGGGAGCTGCAGCACAGAGGGTGTGAGAGGCAGCGCCTTGGGCCCAGCTCATTAGCACAGGAAGGCGAAGATCCAGCCAACCCAGCCCAAATCAGGGCAGGACCTGACTCTGGTGACGCTTGAGGCCTGAGCTCCGGCCTGCAGCCTCTCCCTTCACGGCCTCAGTCTCCACTAGCCAGTAAGTTTTTATCTAGTCTGGCTTGGAAGGGACCTTGCCTTTCCTGAAAGCTCAAGAATCCCTTCAGGTACTGATAGTCGGATTGGTTCCCACGCCCCTGGGTGTAAAGCTCGCAAAGGTGGCTGTGGCCAAAGGAGCAAGCTCGCCAGGCGGGTTCACCAGAGTCAGACAAAAGCAGTGGCTTGAGATTTATTGGAGTCTGTGTCCCGGACGAAATCTCCAGGCCCCCGGGTGAAAGTCGGGGTGGGAGAGCCGGAGAAATCGCACGTGGCTTCGGCTGCTCAGGGTTTTTATACAGGGGAAGGGGCCAGGGGTCCTGTCCAGGAAAAGGTGGACCCAAGATGGATGTCAGGGTCAGCAGGTCTGCCTCATTGGTCACTCTGGCACAGTGTGTTGCTAGGTGACCTTGCTCCCTCCCCCTGCAGCCGCCCAAATTTGACCTGACACTTGGAAATGAGACTTACCTTGCATTTTAGGGTTCATCCAAAAGCACTTGAGAACTGTTGGCCAAAAGTTTTAACAGCCACAACCAACGACGCTCTCTCAGCCCAAGGCCTGCCTGACAGGGTCACGGCGCCGCTTTCTTAGTGCCGAGCACGGAAGAACCACCTTCTCCCTGTCTATACTTGAATGTAATGCAAGAAAGGCTGAGTGATGTGGACCAAGCTTCCGGTGGAGGACTGGGACTGGGCCACGGGGCCCTGCTGGCCCCTTCGTCACTGCGGCCCTGATGCCTGCACAGCGCTGCAGACTCCCTTTTAGTCCCCCAGGGCTGGGGGCCCCCGAGGCTGCTCTTCCTGCTGGCGTTCCTGCCAAAGGAGAAGAGCACCCTGAAGCCGGGCTGGGGGGCTTCATCAGTGCCCAGGTGTGCATCCTGGGGACTGGAGCCCCTGCCAGAGCCCACATCCACGCAAGGACAGGGCTCTGTACATGCAGGACCTGCAAGCCCTTGGCCAGCAGGTCTGACAGTCCACCACACTGCAGCCACTGTTCTCCAGCTAGGACTTCTGGGGTAGGTGGTGGGGATAGCCCAGAACCACGCAGGCGTCTCTAGGAGTCAGACCCCGCGAGGCTCCTGACTCACAGACTCTGCTTGCTGTCTGCTCATGGAAACACCAGTGGTGCAGAAGCGTGACCTGCGACCCCGGCTGAGCAACGGACAGCACACTTACCATCCCTGACCCATTCCTCGTGAGAACAAAGGTTCAGGTCCCAGAGGCTGTCTGAGCCCCATGGCTGCAGAGACCGGGCTCCGTGTGTGTGATCCGAAAGGCGCCCAGATGATTCTCTACCCCCAGCATTGCAAAACCCACCGCTGACCCTTGGAGTCAGCCTCTCCCCACTTCCCTCTGAATCTGACCTCTGACCCCCTTGGTGGTCCCTTCCTGTGCCCACTCCTTGCTTCCCCGTGCGTCTCAACCTCTTCCCTCTTCTCTGTGGGGTCATCCTCCCCGGAGCCTGGCGAGGTCCATGCTGTCTCCACTCCCTTCTCTCTGGACATCACAGACTCGCTGTGCTTCTGGGCTCTTCCTCTGCGAGGTGTTGTGGGGGCTGCAGTGGTGGAACTAGTGTCCCCACTTCGCTCGCAAGTACACGACTCCTGGAGAGCCTGTGACCAGCAGGTGTGGGTGACCCGGGGCAGTTCCCTGCAGTTCCCTCTGCCCTTGGCAATGCCCTGTTTGGGTTGCTGGCTTACCCTGCCCTGGAGGAGCCTCTAGGACCCCAGTGGGCTGCAGACATGGATGCTCTCCTAATGGGGTGATGGCAGCAGCCTTCCTTCTCCTGTTTGGCCCCTAACTTGTGCTCCACTGGTCACGTCAGGAGCTCAGTCAGAGGTGGACTCCACATGCAGGTTCCGGCTCCCTTGGTCTGGGCTGGGACCTAGGGCCTCGGTTGTCTGCATTTGTAAGAAACTCTCCAAGTGACTTCAGTGCACAGCCATTCCTGAGGACACTGGACGTGGTGGAGACCCTCGAGAACTCCTGTGGTTTGCAGAATGTTGCTCAAGCTCACAGCCTGACAGCCAGGACCCACCTTGATTTGGTCCAAATCTCCTTTTACAGACTCGTCTCTTTTCCAGTGAGTCATCAGTGCACCTCTGTCTCCCTGCTTGTTTGCAGGCGTGTGGTGCCTCTAAGCTTGCAGGACATTAGTGGGCACTCACAGGGCCCTGGAAGTGCCAGCAAGCACAGGTGCACCCCAGGCACAGGTAGAGGAGGGAGGCCTGGGATTACCTGAGCTGCTTGGAAGATACCAGAAGTTTAGCAGGTGAGGAATGTCAGGCATTCAGGAAGCAGGGTGGCACCTGGCTGGGGGGACTGTGAGGCGCTTGGATCACTGTGGGCAGCAGAGAATTGTTGGGGGTACAAGGAAGCAACAGCAGGAAGTGAGGCTGCCCCAGACGGAAGTCCTGTGTGCACTGATGTAGGTGCTCTGATCCCCAGGCTCCACAGAAATGCAGAGCTTCAGAAAGACAACCAATCTGGTCAAGGTCACCATCCAAAAAACTGCACCCATGTTTTTCTGACCCTAAACCCTTACAGAGTGGCACAAGCCTGTAACCCCAGTGGTTTGGGAGGCTGAGGCAGGAGGAACCCAAGTTCAAAGCCAGCCTTAGCACTTTAGCAAGGCTCTAAACAACTTAGTGAGACCCTGTCCCAAAAAACAACAGTGAAAACAAAAAATCCCCCCCAAAACCCAGGGCTGGGACTGTGACTCAGTGGTAAGGTGCCCCTGGGTTCAATTCCTGTTACCAAAAGCGAGGAAAAGAAATGCCAGCTACGTGCGCCTCCTCCGCCCTCTGTCCTCTGCCCCGTCGGACGTCTCTGGTCCTCTCTTTCTGGGATGCTGCAGCTTCTGACCGTCCTTGACCGGCGGCTTCCTCGCCTTGCCCGGCGCCCCGGGAGCCTGCGCCTGGCCATGCCTCCTGCTGCTTGGGTCCGGGTGCCTGAGCTCCACCGGGCGACGCTCTGCAGCCTGTCCCGTCAGCGTCCATGCTCGGACCCCACCTTGCCCTTACTCTCCAGCTCTGCAGGATTCAGGAAGGCGGAGCTCTGCTTGCCGCTGTCCAGGCCCCGCTGGTGGGATCTGCAGCGTGAAGCCCCAGACGCTCACGGGGTCCCCCGAGCTCACCTCCGTAGAGCTACCGGCTCCTGACCTGGGTCTCCGTCCCCAAGGAGGAATGGCAGCCACTGCAGGCATTCGGAGGTGGAGGCTGTGCCAACGGTGATCTCTAGATGCGGGGGCTCTTCCTGACCGTGGGCTTTGGAACATCTTTCTGAAGAGCCGGGAGCCCAGGAAGCCCAGGCAGCACCGAGGGCGGGCAGCCCGGAGCTGAGGGCGGCCGCATGGATGAGGCTGTGGGAAGGTCAGGCGGCCGCAGTTCCCCTCACGCCCTAACCCAGCCCTGAGAGGCGAACTCCGCAGGAGGCTGGAGCCAGGAGTGCGCGCGTGGCTGGACCCGACTCAGGATCCCGTGGGGGGACCTGCCGCCGTGGGTAGGCCCAGGCACTGGGTGAGTGGAGTGGAGGAAACTCAGCGCCCCGCTTTCCCACACTCGGCCTTCCCCGGATCCGTCTCCCCCTCTGATCCCATCCCTGTCTGCACAACTGCGAGCTGGTGTTTACACAGAGCCCTTCACCAAACTCGTAATTACAGTCATTTCTGGGAGAAGACATTAGGGAACTATCAAATTATGCATCATATAATTCGGAAATGTTTGAATATTTCTGGTTAGTTTGTGTGGCTTTCAGAATCAGAGAATAATCAATAAAATATCTGAAACGAACCCCTGCTAACTTGGGGAGTGTGGGGCAGGTGGCAGGAAGGGCCGTGTGATCCTGCACCCCAGCACCCTGGCAGCGTCAGATGTCCTTGCTCGTCGGGTTTGGGACCTTCCGCTCAAGTGCACCTGCCAGATTCCCGCCAGATTCCCACCGTCACTCACCTTAGGCTGACTCTGGTTCCAGGTGCGAATCTCCCACCCCCACTCTGCAGGAGGCGTCTGACGCCTGCTGCCTCAGCTTGGCCCAGGGAGTGGCTGCCGTCCAGCCTCCCGCCAGCCTGAGAGCCGGGAGAACACTTGCAGGTTCTTCACTCTTACCGCGAAGACACGCGCACTCTGCCACGCAGCCTGGCTCACTCGCCTCCCCTGGCTGAGTGGGTCCTAGATATTGACCTTAGATTCCCAAACCCGAGCAACTGACGCCCAGAGTCCTGGTTTCCCAGGGCTGTTGTGGGAATCTACCACACACCGTGGGTGTTTCCTGGAGGCCAGAGGCCTGACGTCCCGGGGCGGCCCCCTCTGTCCTTCCTGCCTCCTCGGGTTTGGTGCTGCTGCTCGATGTGTCCCTTGGCTGGTGGCTGCAGGGCTTGACCTCTGCCTGTGTCACTGATGGCGTGTCCCAGTGTGTCTCTCTCCTCTTCTACAAAGGTTCATGTGGAACGAGGGCCTGGCTAGCGGGCCTCATCTTGGTGCCCGCACTGCAGTCCCTGGATTTCCAGATGAGGCCTTGGGTGAAGCTGCAGCACCCAGGAGGTCGAGGACTCGGCTGGCAGCTGGCTGGGCCTCCTCTATGCTCTTGGCGTGGAATTCCTGTGTTTGCTTTAAAGGGGCTCCACTCACCGTGACCAAGAAGACCTGGGTGTGAAGCACCTGACCCAGCAGCAGCTGTGACGGCTCCGTGCTCGGGTCGGGGCTTCCACCCACCCACTTCTCTCCACTCTTAGGGACTGTGAAGATGACCGTTGCCCCACGGAAAACCACGCTGGGACATGGTTCTCAGCAACGTCGGGGCCAGCGGCACCTGGAGCACACTGCGGGAGCTGGAGGGCCGCAGGGCCTCTGTGCCCATCTCAGAGTGGGGGGCTGTGGAGGCCGAGCTCTGTTTCCGGCTTGCCCTGCCCTGGGTGGTGACAGGGGACGTCCAGCATGCCCCTGCCCTGGGTGGTGACGGGGGGACGTCCAGCTTGCCCTGCCCTGGGTGGTGACGGGGGGACGTCCAGCATGCCCCTGCCCTGGGTGGTGACGGGGGGACATCCAGCGTGCCCTGCCCTGGGTGGTGACCGGAGGACGTCCTTTCTCCTTCTTGGCTCTGCGGTTGCCGGTTTCTTGTCTTGAGGAGCAGATGGTCATCACGAGTCTGTTTCCTGTGGTTTGGGTCCGTCACTCTCTCCTCCAGTGACAGAGCCACACGGTTTTGACCCCGTCCTGGCAGGAGCACCGGCGCTCGCACGGATGCCCTGCTGAGGAAGCCCGCCACAGCAGCCTGTCTGTGGCCCGTCCCTCCCTCGGAAGCCAACCCACACGCAGGACGGTTGGATTGTCCTTACACGGAGCACCGGCCTTTCCTTCCCCGTCACGGCCTCACCTGGGGAAATCTTCCAGACAGAGGCGTCCCCCACCCTCAGGCTGGCCCCACCTTCTGTTGCTGGTCGCCTTAGTGTGCGTGGGCGGCCACAACGGAACACAGGAGCCGCGGGGATTGGCTTCTCCCAGTTCCTCCGCCCCAGGTCTGCCCGGCCCCAGACAGACCTTTCCCGCCCAGCGCCCTTCCTGCTGTGTCCTCCCATGGCAGAGGCAGAGCAAGCGCCCCGCTTTTCTTCCCATCAGGGCTCTGACTGCATCGTCAAGCCCCCGCATAGGGTCTCGAGTCCACCTGGCTCCGAGTCCCCCCCTTGCAGGCCCGTGTGAACTGGGGGGTGCAGCGCTCAGTCCACAGCACCAGCGACTGTACAGACAGGAACATGGTGGGCCGATGTGCTCAGAGTCACTTCTGGCTCACACCATGGTGTGCCCCGGCCTCTGAGGCAGATCCAGAGGCACGAGGGCAGTCAGCTCTCAGGCCAAGGCACTGTCCTTGCCACTCCATCCCTGGCGGTGGGTCTCAGCCAGGTCTGCCCAGGACACCCCGTGTGGGCACAGCAGGGAGCACCAGGGTCCTGGGCGTGGGTGCAGGGAAGTGGCAGGGGAAGACCTGACAGCTGGGAGCCCTGCCAGGTCGGCACAGTCTGAGACTCCTGCAGCGGCCTGGGTGTCCTGCTGGGAACATGAGGGACATTGGGCCTCCCTCAGGGCCACTTGTACTTAGAGGGAGGACGTCGCACTCCACCTGGGTTGCTGAGACCCCAGGCGGGATCCAAGTCTCAAGAAGTCAAGGAGGCAGCACAGGGCCAGGGTGACCCTGGAAGTCTGGCTCACGCCCTCCGCATGGCTAACTTGCAGGCTTGGGAGGGAGTGGAAGCCCTCTTGTCAAGGCCAAGATCACACACAGATCCCATGGGAGGAGCCCATGGGGCTGGTCAAACACAGAGTCTGCTTCAGGCGAGGCAGAAGGACAGCTTATGCTGCTCAGGCCAGCTTCCTCCAGCCACGCAGCCCATTTCCAGGGCCTGTGATGCTAAGAAGCACAGGGGCACCCCGCCCTCCCAAAATCATAAGGGCAGAAACTCAACCACATACTGCCCAGAGTGTCGAGGCCCCCTCCTGCCTCCCAGCCGGGCCTCCCAGCGGCGAGCCCTGCACTGGGAGGAAGCCCTGTCCCCCGACCCTGACTCTGCAGGTCTGGTGTTGGGAGGGACCTCCGGGGCAGGAGTGAACGTGACAGAGCTGCGTGGAGGGACATGAGACTCCCACGACTCGGGAAGCCTTGGCCCAGATGAAGTATTCCCAGCAGCCTCTGGGAGGTGCAGGTAACAGCTCCTCTGGCCTTGGTCCTCTGAAACCTGCCGTCTGTGGCTAGAACCGGGAAGGTCTCAGGCGTTGGTGCCTTCGTCTTCCAGGTTATGAGAGCACCCAACCAGAACACCCAAGGAGCCTGCCTTATTGACGCTGCTTTGGGTCACCTGTGAGGACCCCGAACAGTCCAAAAAAGGCTGGACACTGAGGGGGAGAGCAGCTGGGGAGGCCCTGGCGAGAGCTCTTTATCCCCACGCTAACAATGGTGCAGAAGTCAATCTGGAGTTCTCAGGGGAAGGGCCAAAGGGTTAATGTGATGCTTGACCCATCAGAACCGCTGACAGCAGCGCGAACCCCCCTGGCTGATCGGGTGATGATTCTGCAGGAGCAGAGGTTGAAAACCGAGCCGGCCAGCCAGGGAGTCGAGGGAACGCACACCAGGGAAGACCCGGCTGGCAGAGCGGGGCGGCTACCTGAGCCTCTGTCCTTGTTGTCTTCAGGCATTGCGATGACATCACAGAAACCCAAACTGGTGGAAACAGGAATCTGGCCGTCTGTCAAGTTCTTTGTGTCGAGTTTTACCCAAGTCCAGATCTGGTTCCTCTGGACCCACAATAATTATGCCGGAGGGCCTCAAAGAAATCCTTGTCAGCCCAGGGCTGCCTGGGCTCTGCTTCTGACCAACACGCCATTGTTCACTGCATGGAAAACTTGCTGGTGTCGATTCTTTTTGCCATGTGATTCAAAACCGAAATAGCATGCTATTACCACAAGGGCCTCCTTTCCCACTTCTGCAGCGGGTTTGCCCGAGTCCTGACGCCACTGTGGACCCTGGGCCACTGACTCTAGTCACAGGAGTTTGCAGACCCCACCCATCCGCACCCGGGAAGGAAGCTCAGGAAGCTCAGGCCCTAAATAAAAGACAGAAATTGCTTCCCTCTTGAGGAAAATGGAGTGTCAGTGGGGAAGTCGCCCTGCCTCGTGCTGCACAGAACCCAGCCTGGGGGAGGGTAAGCCACTCTTTCCCCACCACAGTGAGAAAGCACATTTATTGAGTGCCTACTATAAGCCAGGGGCCACCCTGTGATTCACAATGGCATCTTGCTGCATCCTGTGAGGAGGTGTAGACCCAAGCACTACATCTCGACTGAGGCTCCAGGGGAAGCAACTTCTCAAGCGTCTGAGGCCAACAGGAGCTCCCGGGCCCTGCTGCTGGGCATGCCCTGGCTTGGAGGCCCCTGTCCCTCACACCCTCTTAGCCAGGCCTCCAAGAGGGATCCTGAGCGCCAGATCTCGAGATGCCTGCGTTCCCCTCAGCAACATAGCTCTTCAGAACAGCAAGCGGGAATGATTGGCAGATGCCAGTCTTGCAAAGCCTTTGCTTTGTAGGCTTGACTCCAGCTGACCTGTCACCTGTTTCCAGAGGTTTCTTTGAGGATGTGCATGGTGTCTACAGCTCTGTCATTCCAGAGGCCACTTACAGATACGAGCCATGACAGACATCACAGCCCTGGGACAGGGGTTGTCATGGTTTGGGTGTGAGGTGTCCCCCAAGCTCTGTGTGAGACGATGCAAGAAGGATGGGAGGAGAAACAATTGGGTTATAAGAGTCTTAACCCAGTCAGTGGATTAATCACCCGATAGGAGTTAACTGAAGTGGCAGGGGTAGATATTTGTATCTGGCCAGTGGAGTCTCTGCTTCCTGGTCACCATGTGAGCTGCTTCCCTCCGCCACTCTCTCCTGCCATGATGTTCAGCCTCACCTCGAGCCCCGAGGATTGGAGCCAGCCTTCTATGGACTGAGACCTCTGAAACTCTGAGCCCTGAATAAACTTTTCCTTCCCTAAAATTGTTCTGGGCGGATCTTTTATTCACGGCAGTGAAAAAGCTGCCTAAACAGAGGTTCAGGACAGAGCATCTCCTGCGCCCACTGAAACGGAGCCTAAGTCCCTGTGGGAAGGGAGGTCCCGGGCGCACGTGGTGGGCTGCGGGAGTCTGAGTTCTGTGAGCTCACGTGTGTCTGGTGACAGGAGCCCGAGGCCAGGAGGAGGTGCGACATGGGGATCGTGGAGAGCTCCTCAGCCACGCTGGCCCTGCGCGATCATCTGTGCGGCCCTGCGTTTCAACCTCCATCTGCGAGATGGGAACTGCCCTCCCCTCACATCGCATCCCAGGGCCACCTCACTGGGGCGTCCAGAGCACTGAGGGAGACAGTCGGCGGCAGGCCTCAGGAGCCCAGCAGCCGGGCAAAAAGGCCCTCCTGCTTCTGTGGGAGCCTGACAAGGCAGGGTGCCTGGGATCGGCAGCAGGACCCCTGCCCTGACCTTGGTGGCCGGGGGTGGCCCTGGAAGCCTGCTCGTGCCCCGGATGCTGCAGGGCCTCCAGGCGCAGAGCAGGGCCACCACAGTACCTTCTAGGGAGTAGGTGCTGCCACTCAGAGAGCCCCTGCCGACCTCAACAGATTGCAGACCAGGCTGGCCGGAGGCAGGCGGGGCCTGGGCAGGATGCCAGTTCTGGGAACGCAGCAGCCCCTCTCCTCCCTAATGTGGGGCCTCCCCTGGGACAGGCGAGGGGACATCCCTGCTGCTGCCACTCAGCCTTCTTAGTCTCCCTCGAGTCCCATTTTCACCCCTGGCTGCACCCCCGGCTCTGGCGGAGACAAGGGGCGCAGGGTCCGGAGAGGGCTCCCCTTTGCCACCTGCCCTCCTCTGTCCCAGGGTGTGGGCCACCTCGAAGCCTGGGAGCTCCTATTCTGAGACAACGATGCTGCCAGTCAGTGCCCCTCCCAGGTGCAGGCGCAGGTGTGAGGAGCGGTGTCCACACGCCTCCGAAGCCACCCACTCGCCTTCCCCTCTCGAAACCCATCTCGCTCTACCCAGAGGAGCCGCGGCAACCCCAAGGCCTTTGCTGTGTGGGCCCAGTGGAACAGAGCCACTCCTGTCCTTCAGAGGGGCATGGGACATGTCATCAGTGTATCCCCATAAAATTAGTCACTCAGCTGCTGACCAGGAATGTCACACAGGTGCAAGTCTGAGGCTGGTCAGCCAGGGTGTGAGTCCCACTTCACAGCTGCATCCACGGTGCCAGGAGGTGCTGGCGCTGAGTGAGGGGGTGTGGGCAGGTCTCCATGTGGCCCAACAGGCTGAGCAGGCAGGGCCTCTGCCTAAGCTGGGCACCCCATTCTCTCCTTGACAGGGTAACATGGGGCCCTCTGGAATCTCAACCAACCCCTGGCCCCTGTGGACCATGAGGAGTTGGGGTCTGATTTGTGGGGAGGGTCTCGCTAGAGAAAGAATGGGCAGCACGGACTTGGCAGGTGGGCTGGGGAGGAGGCCTGGGCAGAGCTTCGGGGTGGCAGGGTTGGTGGGTCACACTCTGCAGTCCCTGCCGCTGGGGAATGAAGCAGACCCAGCCGGAGGCGGGAGCAGGGCTGGAAAGATGGGTCGGGGCTGCTGTTGGACAGCGTGGCCATCGGTGAAGACGCCTGAAGGCATCAAGAGCAGCGGGCACTGGGGGCTTCCACCCTGAACTTCAAGGCCAGAGCGGGCCCAGGAGGCCAGCCTGGTCCCACTCTGCAGAGCCTGGAGGAGCCGTCGGCCTGCCCTCCCCCGACTCCACACCTGGACACCCTGCTCAAGTTCCTGGTCACCACCCAGGGAACAGAGGCGTGCCCACCAGAGCCGCCTGCTCCTGACCGCTGGCAGGCTGCACTGCCGGCCTTCAGGTAGGCCCTGGTCACCTGGCATAAAGATCTTGGCTCCCTGGCCGAGTGGGCTGATCGAGGAGGTTAGTAATGGCCATGGGGCGGGGGACAGTGTGATCATCGAGGCATAAGAACGCAGTGGATTGAAACCCAATGCATGTTTAAACCCAGGAGCTCTTAATGAAACTAAAAAAAATAATAACCGTTACCATGGGGGATGCTAATGAATAATTCATTGTTTTGAAAACTAGTAAACAAAGAGAAGATATCAAATATTTATTCCGCCTTTCCAATATAAACCACAGGACCAGGCAACCAGGTACAACAGGAGGAAATCTGTCTTTTCACAGAGGCGTCCAGCTGGTGAGCAGAGAAGGGCTGACAGAATTCGAGTCTGCCCACGGGGCAACTCTGAGCAGCAAGGGGCACCAGCATTTCCAAAAGAGACCGCAGAGGTCCCGCCACCTGGAGGCCCAGGAAGCACCTTGCCTCCCACGAGAAACCCGATCTGGGCAGCACCCAGATGGAGGGATTGCAGTCTCTGGGAGACTTGGAGGGTCCAGTTAGACTGAGCCCAGGAGCACAGAAGGGAAGACCCCCAAGGCGAAAGCCAGGTAGATCAATGGCTGGTTCCCTCAGCCACAGATCATCAGAAGAAAAAAGAAGGGAAGACGAGAGACCTATACATTGAAAAGACTTCAGAAACAGCTCAACAAATCACAGTCGTAGGGGTCTTATTTTTCATTTCAGCTCAAACAAATTAAAAAGCAAACTCGAAAGGTATTTCTGACACATGCAGGTGTGCCGGTGATGTGACATCAGATGACATGGCTGGGAAACGGAAGCACCAGGGAGGTGCCTCGCGATGTTAGGAAGGGGCGCTAACTGCTACGTGATCATGACTTTTAAAAAGATGGCTTCTTTTTAAGGGATCCACACAAAAGTACACAGCATGTGGGACTTACAGAGGCAGGGGACGGAGGGAGGGAGACCCGAGAGCTGCTCCCTGCTGGAGCGTGGCCCCGGCTTTGAGTCTCCGCACTCCACGGGGTGTTAGGAACGAAACCCGCACCCACAGAAGCACAGTCCTGGGTTGAGACGGCAAGCTCCTTCCTGCCGCCGGGACCTGCAGGTTTCCGCTCACACCTACGTGGCCGGGGTGCTCTCACACACCGTGAGTGTGCAGCCCGGCTGATGTCCGTGAGTGGACGTGCTCAGGCAGCTGATGGGTATTTTAATTGCTTTCCTAGTGAACCAGAGAATGCGTTCGGAAGCCACTGACTAAAACATGAACTGTGAAATTATGCTGCAAAGTTTAGAAAACTTTCAGAGGTTACATTTTGACACGCTCAGATCTTGCCTTTAACAATGACAGAATGCTACACAAAAACACCGCGCTTCCTCTGGTCTGGGCCTTTATCTTATCCTGACAGATTATTGCAGGTTAAATTGTAGTGCTGACTTAAAGGCAGGACTCTTCAAGGCAGTCAGAAATTAAGGCTTCACCAAATGGTAATAAAGCTATTAAAAATGCAAACAGCAAACAGCCACACTGTACAGGTTAGACAGCTAATCCAAACTAGCAGTTTAAAAAGCAGAGCAATTACACTTTTATTTAAATGCAAGGAATATGAGCAAGAATAGAATGAGGAGCCTTGTTTAAATGCATTCTTTTGAATATTTATTAGAAATAATACATGTAGTTAAGCCACTTATCTGATTTCAGTGAATAAGTAAAATGCAAAAGATCAATTTTCATAATTATACCAAAGAAGTCTGTCTTTCATAAAAATCTCATTAATAACACCATTATTACTGAAAAAATATCTTGGTATTATTATTGTTATTCTAATTATCAGCAAAATGCTACTGATAATGTTGTCATAAAATTTCCTTTTAGTATCCTATTAAGAGAGATAGACTAAGTAGTGGTTTAAGTTCAATCTAGACCCTAAGTGGCACCATAGAAATCCCCGTGTATTTGGTTAAAGTATATTATGTGTAAATCGCAGGAATCACTACGAGTTCGGCAAACAGGGCGGCGCAGGGCTGTACGTCGTCGTGGGCGGCCTGGGCACCCTGGCGGCGCGCGCCCGCGCACCTGGCCGGCCGCGTCGGGGCAGGCCGCGTGTCCTCCGACAGATGTGCCCTCGGAGCCCAGGGGTGGGTGTCCTTTGCCCTCGCCCCTCAGTCAAGATCCCCTCGCACTAGCCTCCACCTTCCACGGAGGGGCTCCTTCCGAAGTCTGATCATGCGCAGGAACTTCTGCAGGCGGTCGGAGCAGCTCGCTCCCTTTCCACCGCAGAAGCAGGGCTGGGTCACCGTCTGATTCCTGATTGTTCAGCTAAAAGTGAAACAATGGGTAGCCCGAATCTTGCCGAGTATCGCTGCAGCCAAGCAAAAGAAACCTAAAAGCATTTTGAGACTTCTCTTTGCATAATGAGCTCTATTAAGGGGAAAAAAAGGATTTGAAGCAAAATTAACTCTACGGTTATTGTTGAGACTTTTTTCTCGGTGTCCATAAAACACGATGCCACAAACTCGGGGGTCTTCGTTCAGGCAGCACGTCCTCCTGGCCCCTCCATCCCCAGGCACGGGCCAGCAGCGTCCGGTCTGTGCACAGGGCCACCTGCATCATGGAAGGCACATCTGCCTCGTCCCAGCCCCACAAAGAGGCCAGTGATTCCTCCCTGCGCCCCCGTGCTGGACGGTGGTACAGGAGACCGATCAGACAAACAAACAAAAACCTTCCTAATTTAATACCTGTGCGTATATTTAAATATCACTGTGCTAGCAGGAATAAAGGCTCATGAATAGTTAGAGCATTTAAATGCTGAGCTGTGTTTAGTAAATCAATGCTAAAACATCTCTTTGAATTCAAAGAAATAATAACTTTTTGACAACACAAATGAGAGGAAATAGCCACAATGGAGTAAAATGCTTATTTTCACTTTCCTTATTTTGTTTCAGCTCGAAGCTGAGAGCAGAAAGGAATCTGGGGAGGCTGGGTCACCTAGACTGCGCCTTGCTGTCATGACCACCTGAGTGTGGTTGGAAGGAAGCCGGGGCCACCCTCCTCGGGGGCATGTGCACCCTCTGGGTGTGATTGAGCTGCAGCTGCAGGGGAACTCCCAGAGGCCCCCAGGGCCGCCCTCCTCCCTGTCCTCCTCCTCAGGCAGAGCAGGCCTCAGCAGGTGGGGCAAGGGATCCTGCATTTCAAGGGACAGTAGAAGGGCAGAGCCTGGGGCCCGACCATCACCCAGTCGAGCACCTCGTGCACACAGGGCTGCGAGGGCCTGGCGTTGCCTGAGCACACCTCCAAGCCGAGCACCCCGAGGAGACCAAGGTGGAGCCCACCTGTCCTCAGCAGCGCCTGGTGATCCCAGCTCAGCCCACCACAGCTCTGCAGACTCAGCCTTTGTCCCTCTGTGAGTGACCAGGGCCTCTGGGGTGTCTGTGGTACCCTGGGGTTCTGCACTCCGTGTGCCTCTCCTTCAATGGGCGTGGCCACACAAGGGGAGGGGAGAGTGAGCACCTGACCCCACAACGGTCATGGCTCCGGACAGGTTCTGAGCGGGATGTCCTGGGTGGAAAGGACCCGGCGTGGGAGGCGCAGGGGTCAACCCAAGACCTGAAGGACAAGAAGGTGGCAGATGCGGGGAGAGGATCCACGATGGTCCAGAAGTAGGAGAGAGGGCAGAGAGTCCTCCATTCCGGAAGCTTCCTCTTGGTCTGGCTGTGGAAGGCACAGGAAATGGCCAACAGAGGCAGGGCTGGTGACACAGCCAGGTGTGGGCCTGGCAGCCAGGAGCCAGGAGTCAGGGATAAGCAGGCAGTGAGGTCCGAGAACAAGCTGGAGGAGTGAACTGCAAGAGCGCGTCCAGCGGCAGCCGAAGCCAGGGACCTAGAGACAGCCCAGCAGAAGGGACGCTCAGAGCAGAGCTCTTAGGGTATTTCTTTAAAGCGTCAGCTCCAGGAGGGTGGAGTGGGCCCTGGCATCTCACCTGGGAACCCAACTCACTCACTTACCTGGGAACCCAATTCTTTCTTGAGAAGCTGTCTAGACACTGAAACTGATGGAGTCAGGGATAAGCAGGCAGTGAGGTCCGAGTGTGTACCCTGCACACCACTGACACACCCTGGTTTCCAGGGTGCCCCCAAGGTTGTCTAGACAGAATGGTAGAAAACCTCGAGGCTGGAGACGTCCGTCCCCTGTCACCACATGGGCCTTAAGTATCCTCAAAGGTGCCCGGTGGAGGCCAGGTCCCCAGCTGAGGGCATGCTTGGGAACTGGCAGAAACACCAGGAGGTGGTGCCTAAGGGAGGGAGGGAGGTCACTGGGGCGTGGGGCCCGGTTCTTCCCTCTGGGCTCCCGGCTGCCAGGACGAGAGGGCTCGGCTCCATGGCGGGCTCCCCCCATGGTGCTGTCCAGCACCTGTCCAGACCTGGGAGCCGGCCCAGGGGCTGGGCCCTCGGAACAGAGTCAGGACACCCTTTCCTCCTCAGCTGATTTTCTTAGGTGTCCGTCGCAGACACGGAATGCTGAGGACACATTTGCCGCAGCGAGGAAGCTGCGGGTGCCATCTCCCCGGCTCTGCTTTACTGAGGAGGCGCGAGACGGTTGCAAGTTCACGTCAAGGAGAGGACCTACTGACACCCGGAGAGGACCTACTGACACCAGCCCGGTGAGCGGCCCTGAGGAGGGAGTGCTGCCCCACTGGTCGCGGAACAGCCCCGAAGGCCAGGAACAGACCAGCGCTGCGCGGGGCCCTGGTGGCCATGGTGACAAGCGGGTCAGCGGCTAACCCCCAGGTGCACAGGAGGCGATGGCTCTCCCCTCCCCTCCCCGTTACGTCTGTGCAGTTCCCAGGCAGGAACCTGCCCCCACCCAGGTCAGACAACCCGGGCGGCGAGTGACCGGCCAGCCATTTGCATTCATCTTTTTCTGAAGGTCCTTTGATTCACTCCAGGCTCCGAAACTCCTCTGGTCACTCGCTAACTGCCAGAAAACGTCCTCCTTGTGTCTTGATCGGCCCGCACTCCTGGTTTTAAGGCGAGGCAGGCCCACCAGTGACATCTCGCTGTGTGGCCGGGGAGCTGGCTCAGGGCCCCTCTCGTGCCTCCCGGTGTGGAGGGTGGTGTGCGCACTGAGCAGATCACGGGCTGCCTGTGGGGTGAGTCGGTCACCACAGCAAACGAAGGGGTCTCTGTGCCCAGTGCCCGGCAGGGCCCGCAGGCCAGTCCAGCTCTCCGTGCTCTGCAGTGTGGACAGCGGTGTGCCAGGTCCCCTGTCCTCACACAGGTGCAGGGGCGCACGCTTCCCCTGCCAGGCGAGCACGCACAGAGGCCACTGCGAGTCAGAAGCCCCCTCGCAGCGCTGTGGCTGTGCCTCGGCCCCTTGCCCACGAGGCCTCGCGCCTCCACCTGAACAAGCTGCTTGCTGGGCTTACACAGTGCACGTGCCCCACTAGTGGCCCATTGAAAGTGACAGGTGGCAGCAGAACCCCCACGAGGACAATGGTGTTGGCGGCTCTTGGGAGACACAGCCAGCAGCCATTTGGTGTTGGTGTGGACCGTGGCAGGGTGCCCTGCTCCCCCCTCCTGCGTGCTCACCTCCCCCGTGCTCCTTACCCCACGTGAACGGTCAGATCAGCACAGTACGGGGGCTGTTGGGCAGACACATGGGCGAACTGGGCTGTGTTCAGTGGAGCTGAGAGTTTAGAGGGCCGGATTCAAGTCTGACCCCTGCCGTGGTGCTCGAGATAAAAGTCTTGCTCCATGACAGCCTGTGATGGTCTGGGTGTGAGGTGACCCCAAAAGCTCACGTGTGAGGCAGGAAGCTTTGGGGGAGCCTTGACCCCATCAGTGAGTCGACCCTGGCGGGATTAACTGAGTGGTGACGGCAGGTGGGTAGGCTGTGGCTGGAGGAGGTGGGCATTGGGGCGTGGCTTTGGGGGGCATAGATTTGTATCTGGCAAGTGGCGTCTCTCTCTGCTTCCCAATCATCATGGGAGCCACTTCCCTCTGCCACACTCTCCTGCCATGATGTTCTGCCTCACAGCCCCGAGGAATGGAGCCGGCCTTCTGTGGACTGAGCCCTCTGAAACCGAGAGTCCTAAATAAGCTTTTCCTCCTCTACAGTTGTTCTGCTCAGATCTTTTAGATCTTTTTTGTGTACGTACGAAAAAGCCAAGCTAACCCCTGGTCTGCGGGTCTGCAGTGGAAGGGAGCCAGGCACGTCTGCTCCCTGAGCTTTGAATGCACCGTGGAGCGGCTGCGGGGCTCTGGGGGAACTCCGCGTGCTCCGCTCCGTGGCCGGGAGTGGAGGTCCTTGGCTCCCTGAGCGGGGCTCTTTTTTAGCTCAACACTCCTGAGCATCCAAGGACGCTGGTACGCCCGGACGGGAGCGAAACAACTGCTGCTCAGCTCTGAACTCGGCGAGTGCACCGGTAGGGTTAAGGGCAAATCCTGAAGGTGGAGGCTCTGAACCCAGTGGACCCCAGGCATGGGCTTGGCCCACGGTATAGACAGGAGGTCAGTCACTTCTGCACGTGTGCAGAGCAGCAGGGCAACTCTCACCCTCTGTGGACCTGAGCCCAGCAGGAGGACCGCTTCTCCAGCCAGGAAGCCTTGGGCTCACCTTGCTGGAACCAGGAGTCGCCCTGCGGTGAGCCCTGCTCTCCGTGATCTGCCCAGGGTCATGGGGTAGAGAGAAGGAGGAGGGGGAAGAAGCCCCTCGGTACTGCAGCTCATTCCAGGGGAAGGTGGCTGCATTCTGAGTCACCTCATGCTGGAAGGGCGTTGCCCTCCTGATGAGGTGACCCCAGGGCGCTATCACAGGTTCCCTGTCCGACCCCACAGCAGCTCACCAGTCTGTTCCCCCTGGGTCTCTGGCTCAAGCTGTGCCCTTTGCTCGAGGCTGAGCATCAGGGATGGGCTGTGTGTCCCCCACTGTGCCGGTGCCCTCCGTTGCCTCCAGGAGGAGCTGCATCGACACCTGACCACCATCCCACCTCTCTGAACCAAGGACAGACCTCAAGGGCCACACGACCCACATGAGCACAAACGAGGGTTTAGATGACGCCACCATCTCTCACTGCCGGAGGTGGGATCCGCCTGCTCGGAATGTGTGATCACCTCCTCGGGGGACAAACCTCAGGAGTGACTGCGTAGGAGCTGTCCAGCCTGGGACCAGGCACTGGATCCCAGTTGTGCGTCCAGGGCTCCCTAGGTAGAGGTCAGACGAGATGGGGCCGTGGGCAGCAAATTCAGACTATCATGAAGTGATAAAGGAACAAAAGAAGTTGTCACGGCCAAAAGCCTTGAGTGTCCCCTGGTGGGGTGCACGAGAAACCTCTCCAAAGGGCGGCACTGAGCTGTCTGGTCGTAGGAAGAGCTGGGAGGATGGAGCTCCTCCTCCATCCCAGGAGCAGGAGGAGCAGGTGCCAGGCCTGGCCCTACAGAGGCCCCGGTGGCAGGGCCAGCTCCAGCTTGGCATGATGGAGTGGGGACAATCCTGGCAGGAGCCCAAACCCTCCAGGGACTCAGTGTCCTAACTGTGCAGGCAGCGAGACGCCTCCCAGGAGGGGCGCCCTGACGAGGTGATGATGTTAGCCTGCGGAGTTAGACTCTGGAAAGTGGACCAGGAAGAGGGAAGAGCAGAAGCTGGTAGCCCGCCCCCGAGGTCCCTGGAGGGACAACAGCCTGGTGGAGTATGGAGGTGAATAGGAGGAACCTGGTGCATGGGAGGAGGGAAGCCGGTGGTTCCCAGCTCTGGCCCACGACTGGGACTGGAGAAGGCCTACCTACCGCGGCCCGGGAGGGACGCTCCAGCTTGGGGCTGGGCCCTCGGCACACTGAGACGCCAGCTCCGGCTCCGAGGCAGCAGGCCCGGGGGCTCAGCAGCAGAGGAAGCAGGCGCGGGTTGCAGCGGATGTGAAAAGCTGCCTCAGGTCCTGCAGGGCTTCACCTGAACATCTGCCAGCGCACAGACACGGTGGTTAAGCTTCCCCGGCTGGAGTGCCATGCAGCCAGCTCCTCCCGGGACCAGCCCAGCCGCCAGGCAGACTTGGGAAACGCAAGCAGAAGAGATGCGTGTCAGATGCGGGTCACCAAACTGGAGCAGAGAAGCCTCAGGCCCTTCCCGCCTGTCCCCTACCCGACCCCAGGGAGTCCTTCACAGCCAGAAGCTCCGGTCCACAACCTTCCCTGGTCCCTGTGAGCCTCTAGAGGCCCAGCTGCAGGAACAAAAGTCTTCTGGTTCCCTCTGAAGGGAGCAGGAGTTGGGGAAGGGATGGCTTGGGGGCAGAGGTGGCTCTCGCATGGAGGCCACTGCTCAGCGCTGCCGTCCGGGGTGCTGTCCTGCCTCCCGTGTGGCTACACCGTGGCGGCATGCTGCGTTTCTATTTGGTTCCTGGATGTCGTCACCTCTTGGCTCTCGTTTTGCTCCTGACACTCTCCAGTGCCTCCCCTGGACCTCCCTCTCGGCCCAGAAGCACAGTGGAAGCTCCTGCCCACAGGTGGACACCCACTGCCCCCAGCCAGCGGAAGGAGGCGCGCCGCCACCTCTGCGTCACTCAGCCTCCATGGGCAAGGGGCAAATGCATGGTGCCTGGGCTCTGGGCAAAGCTTCCATCCAACACTCACAGCAGAGCAAGCAAGTCAGGTGAGTCCACCTGTCCACTGCCTCAGGTCCTTTGTGGGGAGAGTATTAAAATTCACTCTTCAGCAACTTTGAGATCCACATGACCATATCCTCGCCTGCCTGCACGCGGGTCTCCAGGACCGGCTCCTCCTGTCCAGCTGAAGCCTCCTACCTTCCGACCCCTATCTCCACTTTCTCTGCCCACTCGGCCTCTGCTGACCACCCTCCACTCTGCCTCCAGGAGTCTGAGTTTTGGAGCCCACACATCAGACAGATGGGGAAATGCCCATTCCCGTGCCTGGCGTGTTTCAGTTACCTGGTGGTCCCAGGTTCCATTTTCACGAATGCCGGTGTTTCCTTCTTTGAGGCTGAGAAATGTCTCTCCATGTGTGCACCCCACCTTTTCTTTATGCATCCCCCAGGAATGGACAATGGTGGACACCAACCTCGACTGTACGGCTGAAATGAGCCCAGGACATGGACGCCGACCTCAGCTCCCTGGGGCCGGTCCCCTGGAGCCTGTGGCGGTTCTTTTCATCTTTGGAGGAGATTCCGTGCTGGCTTCTGCTCATTCCACCACGCACACGAGCTTCCCTTCCCTCCACCTCTGCCCCACCATCTTGCTGATGTCACTCTCCATACCCTGATGGGTTTTCTAAAGTGTGCGTTTAGAGCTTATGATGTACATTTTTTATTTGAATAAAAAGTTGGAGAATTAGTAAACTGGAACAATCTGCGTTAGGCAGTTTTGAGGCAAAGCAGTGGGGAAAGGAAGAAAGGAGGGGTCAGAAGGGGCGAAGCAAAGAGGAAGACAGCAGAGGGGCGAGAGGAGCGGGAGAGGGAGCTGAGCCCCCTGGGGCCTGACTGCCCAGGGCTGGAGCCCCTCTCCACTTCAGTGGGAGACCCTGCGGTCCGGCCTAGTACGCTAATTGACTAAAGGGCCCTGTCCCTGTGAGCAATGAGAGGACTTGCTGTTGGGGCCACTGGAAAGGAAACGAGAGAGAACAGCAGACAGGAAGGCTCCCAGGGCAGCCTGAGGAGTTCCTGCTCTGTGTCCTGTCGCCAGGGCAAGGCCAGGGATCTGAGGCCTCTTGGGTAGGACTCTGCTGGGGCCGGCCAGAGGCAGGGACAGCAGCCTATCAGGAGTCCAGGGCCACCTCAGTGTGGCAGTCCTTTGCCAGCACACACCGATGACGTTCTCGGCCTGAAGTCTCCTGAGTGTTCCTTGGGGGACACCCAACTCCACGCTGAGGACACCACCCTGCCCATGGAAGGACAAGGTCCACAAGTGCCTGCTCAGGGGACCTGGGTAGGAAGCAGGGAAATACAGAGAGCTGAAACACTCCACGTGTCCTCAGGTGCGAACCAACCAGGGGAGCAGACTGGACTGGAGGCTGGGTGCAGAGGCCCAGAGGGTCCAAGGCTGGCCAGGGACAAAGGTCACGTCCAAGCTTTTGTGACTTTCTGCACGTACTGGACAGAGGACAGAGAGGCGGGAATGGAAGGAACCTCACAGCACTGAGGAGCTGCCTAGGCCCAGCACACAAGGTCCCACATCCCAGAGCGTCTGCCCCTGTCAGCACCTGGATGGCCCCCAGGACCTTCCTGCCGTGGGAACGGGTGTGGAGTAACTCCTAGGGCAGGTCACCTCGCAGGAAGGAGGCCAGGCTCCAGAGCGTGCATGACACCTTACCTTTCCTAAAAGCAGGAGTGGAAATATAGGAGCTTGCACACAATGCACACAGGCACACACGCCTGCACATTGTGCACGCACACACATGCACACGCAGACTCACACGCACACACAGTTCTGTTAAGAGAAACACAGGAGGAGTTGAGCAACAGCCACGAAACTAGTGACCCCTGGGGCAGGTGGAAATGGGAGGAAAGGGATGAAAAGGAGGGAGGCTCCTCGGAGAGTCACGTGAGCTCTGTTTGCAGCTATGAAAAGCCAGAAGGCTGCAAGTCGTCCTGGACCTTTTCCTCTGTGGGTCTGTGTTGGAATGACTTTGAAGCCATTTTGCTGCATTAGTGAGCAAAGCAGATAGTAAACCTGACTTCTCAGGACCAGAGGGGTGGTGCGGTCGGAAGAGGGAGGGTGCGAGGGTGGGGCCAGGGCTGCGGGGCTCACCCTGGAGACAGCGTGTAGCCCTAGCACGCAGCCCCTGGCTCTGCCCACCCCCAGAGCCCCAATGGACCGTGGGCGCAGCACCAGAGCGCTTAACCCCAGGCGTTTCTAGATTCTCCTGTCGAAGGAGGAAGATTCCCTGGGAGAGAGGTTGATTTTAGGTCTTGAGCAGGACTTTGGAGCATGTTCTCGTATCAGAAGCAAGAAAAAGCTCAAAATCTAGATTGGCCTGGGGCTGACAGAGGGTGTGAGCCGGCTACTGACCGGCACCCGCAGCCCCAACCAGAAACTGGCAGAGGCGGGACACACCCACCCAGAGTGGTTGGCGCACAGGGAAGGCAGATGGGGAGAACTGCAGGCCCAGGCAGCGAGGCGGCAGTGGCAAGTGCTCTGCCTCTTCCCTCCCGGTGTCTGTCAGCGAGGCCTGGGGTGGGAGTCCTCCTCTGTAGCAGTCTTGGGATGCTATAACAAAAGGCCGCAGACTGGGTGGCTTATAGACCACAGAGGTGCACTTCCCACGGTTCTGGAGGCTGGAAGTCCAAGGCAGGGAGTGGGCAGACTCGTGGTGGGGGGCCTGCTTCTGTGTCCTCACATGGTGGACGGGCAGGGCGCTGACCCACTCCTGAGTGGGTGAGGGCTTCAGTGCAGGAATTTGGGGGATGCCCAGCCATGAACTGAGCTGGGCCTCCTCAGCGGTGAGAGGCAGCAGTACCCCAGAGGAGCTCAGGGTCCCTGCCAACGGCCTGCAAGGGCACCTCTGAGCCAGAGGAGGCAGCGAGGTCCCTGTTCCCTCTCTCCGTTCTCTGCTGGCCCGTGGTTGGCCAGCACTGTCACAGGTGCCAGGGCCTGAGACCCCAGGACCAAACCCGGCTCTCTGCCGTGTGACGCGTGGGGAGGAAGCCCTGTCCCACGGTTCTTTTCTACAGAAGTGTGGGTGGGTCGAATTCCGAGAGGACCACTGATGAAGTCCCTTGGAGAAGGGACCCACAGAGGCGCAGAGCGTGGGGGATCCCAAAGGAGGGGGCAGAGAGGCTCCGTGTTTGGAGCCGAGGCCTGGGTGTGGCCTCAAGAAAAACAGGGAAGGTGGAAACTGGACTGCAACCCACCGGCCACCCGGTTCCCAGGATGACCCACAGGGTACAGGGCAGCAGGTCCCAGAGGCAGGGGCTTCGACGCTGGACCGGCAACAGTCGTTACCTGCAGAGGTCGAGAGACTCGCGCAGTCTGGGTCCCCCTGAAACAGACCACAGACAGGAACCAGCAGCCCAGAGACCTCCCGAGACCCGGAGTGTCCCAGCGCGGGTCTCCCAGAACGCCCAGGTTGCGATCCGAAAGCACTGGAGAGTCGCCAAGCGGCACCTGCCCAAAGTCAAAGGGGAGAACCACAGAAAGACCCTGAGGCATCCGCCATCCCGGCAGGAGAGCAGGAGCGAGGAGAGGCCCGACCCCCGCTCGGAGGGGTCACTTCTTGCCACCAACGGAACCTTCAAAGGGGCACAGAGCTGAAGCCACAGGGACGTTGCAGCCCCAGCCAGCAGAATGGCAGAGGGTGTCCATGGCCAAGGGCCACGGGAAGCCCCAGCGCCTGGACACCAAGCAGCATTCTGATAACCTGTGGGTCCAGGAGGAGACACTCTACCCGAGAGGAGGCACGGGGGCCGCCAGTTTGAAGGCTGCTTCTGGAGCGGCGTGGAAGGGAGCCCAGGGATCCACTCCGCACGGACATGACTCAGGCCCAATCGAGAAGGGGCTTCCTCCCTGCGAAGCCAGGAGGGCGTCAGCAGCAGCAGAGGAAGAGTGAGGGAGGCAGAAATCCGCAGCCGATCCCCAACGCAAGAGCGCATTCTCCGAAAATATCAGTAAAACCCAGGAACCACCGGCCGGGCCAGCCAAGGGCAGAGCGGCAGGGCACCCACCACCGGCTGGTGTGCGGAGCAGGAGGGGTGATGGGCAGCTGGACAGGTAGCAGATCCGCTCCGCGAGCAACTCCGACCACAGCTAGAGCTCAGAGTACACTGCCAGTCTCTTGAAAGACACAGCAAAAGCTCACTTAAGAAATAGACAACCTGATCCCTCCTGTGCCCGTGGAATAGATTGAAGCCACACTAGAAAAACTTCACAAAGCAAAAGAAACAGAAGGAAATACCAACTCCAAGCCCAGATGGTCTCACTAGAAAGTGCTGTCAGACACAAGAGGAGGGGACCCGCCCAGCGTGGACGAGGGCCGGTGCGCCTGCAGCCACAGAGACACAGAGAGAAGCACGAGGGAAGCTCAGCTGGTCAAGGAGCCTCCAGAGACACAGCAAAGGGAATGAGGCAAGGTCGGCAGGGACGGCTGATCGAGTGGGCTTTGTCCCAGGAAAGCATCTGACAGTCACAAAGATGCCACCCCGCTGACAAACCCAAGAGCCCAAAAGCAGGCTCCTCAGGTGCTGGCAGAGCTCCTCTTGGTGGCACCCTCAGCAAACCTGGCATAGGCGGTCCCCGAGTGGGCAAGGCACCCATGAGACCTGCAGCCAGCCTTGGGCTGAGCAGAGGCCGAGCATCCTCCCGGGCAGCGGCTGGCCGGCCACCGGCCTCACCTCTTCTGCTCCTGATCACGGCGCACCCGGAGTCTGAGCCCCAAGCTGGTCAGGAGGGAAGCAAAGTCCGGAGCAGAGCCTCCTCTCCAGCCAGGACGGGGCCACACTCGTCCTGCAGGGCCCACGACAACAGTCCTGAACCAACAGTGGAGAGGCGGGCTCACAGGGTCGCGAGCCAAACCCCAAAAAGAAAATCAGTGTGTTTCTATACATTAGAAATAAGCAACGGGGAATCGACTCCAAGAGCCCTCTCAACTACATGACAGAAGTGAGGTCCCAGGTGTTCATGCCACGGTCGCCAGGATCTGCAGGCTCCACTGCAAGACCCAAGACCTGAAGGCTGGAGGACGAGGTCACTGGCAGGCCTCTCCCTCCCAAGTGGACCTGTGTCCTCCAGGCAACCCCAGTCCAACCCCAGCAGGACAGTTGTCAAATTTACAGGGGGAGGGGCAGTTACTAGGATCATCAGCAATTCTTAAAAAGAACGAAAATAAGACCACCCAGGGCATCACTCAGAGGATTTTGAGATATCTGAAAACTGTAGGTCCCAGGGATTCTGTTAAGGCAGGTCTGTCCCCAGCCTTCCCCCGGGACTGACCTGACCTGGTCCTGGGCAGGCCACGGCTCACAGATTCCAGGAGCTCTCCGGACTGGGCTCCTGCGGGGCTGCCGCAGCCTGGGCATCGAGTTGGCACGTGTGGTGCATTTTCCAGAGTAGCTTCGGGTGGGCTGGCAGTTGGTCAGAAACCCTGCAACCCAGGACACACGTCTGGCTTTTCCATAATGACGCTGGAATGAGGAAAGTATATTCATGTTATGAAATACAGTTTAAAATGGTGATTCTTTAGAGAATATAAAACTTGAAGGGGGTACTGGGAAATGGACCAACTTAGGTTATGTGAATTGTGAATGTGTCCTACTGTATCCCACTATTATGTATAATTACAATGTACCAGTTAAAATTAATTAAAAGCAATATAAAAACTTGAGAAAACCACCCAATATCAAGACTTACTCTGACACTCGCATAATCAGGACAGGGCTGCATCGTCAAAAAGATGGAGATCAATACGGAGAGCAGAGCCCAGAACGCGCCCACGGGACAGCTTTTTGGGACGGGTACAAAGACAGTACTGCCCAGGAGAGTCCTTCCAGCAGACGGCCTTGGGAATCCTCCACTGCCACGCAACCTCAGTCCCAGATGTGAATGTAGGACACAAAACTACAGAAACGCCGGGAGAAAACAGGAGAAAACCCAGCTGACCTTGGCCTAGCAAATGTTCTTGGATACAATTCCCAAGGCACAAGCCATAAAGCAAGACCAGTGACCTGAGCTGCTTCAAAACCAAAGGCTCCGGCTTCAGCCCAGTCTCTGCTGAAAGAACAAAAATGCAGGCAGCAGATCAGGACAAAGTATTCAAACCCGCATCTGACAAAGAACTCCTATATAAAGAGCTCTCAAGATCAACAAGAAGCCAAGCCACCCAGCATGAAGTTAGTCGGACATTTGAGCACACACCTTACCAAAGAAAATACGTGGATGGCAGAGACACATGAAAAAATATGGTTGGTACCATTTTTTCAATAGGGGAATGCAAACTGAGCCCACGGCGGGACCTCACTGCGCTGGGCCTGGTCGCGACCCACCAATGGCCATCTCTATTGCAAAACGACAGGGAGAATGGGAAACAAGTGGAATTCCCAGGCAGTGCCAATGGCACGGCATTCTGGAAAGCCCATCTCAGGAAGTTGAACGTGAACCTGGAAGAGCCCAGACGCCCTGTGCCTCCCTCCCCAGCCGCCTGGCGTCTGAAGGGTCGCTGCTTCCCAGTTTGTCATGGTGTCTTTTTATTTCTCTTGTTTTGTTTGTTTGTTCAGGTACTGGAGGTTGGACCCGGGGGCACTCTACCAACGCTTCACCCCTGGTCTTTTTCTTATTTTTTATAAAATAAAAAATAAGTCTCTAGGTTGCTGAGGCCAGGCTTGAACGTAAGATCCTCCTGCTTTAGCCTCCTGAGCGTCTGGGACTCAGGTGTGGGCCACCATGCCTGGCTCGTTACCGCGCCTTCATGAACATCTGTGGATACGAAGCCAGATCTTAACCAAGGTGTCCCCTCCAGGGCAGATTCTGCCAAGAGAGGGAAGAGCACACTCCTGAACCTTAGTACCTCCTAACATGTCATTAGCCAGGCCTCCTGCCAAGAGGCACTGCAGCCAAGCCTTGAGAGGCAGCCCCAACTCAATGCACCTCATGGGGGACCCAGGCCAGACCAGCCACCCCAGCTCCTGACCACAGGGCCAGCGAGATGGTCCTGTCTGCACTAAGGTTCGAGCAGATTTTACTGCAGTCTTAGTCTTTTTGGTGTTGCTATAACAAAATGCCTGGGGTTTGGGTATTTTACAAAGAAAATGAGTGTATTTAGCTCATGTTTAGAGGTGTGCGCCTCTGTGGGGCTCGGGTGGAGGCTGCAGAGTGGGTGTCACAATGGTGGGCATGGGTGTGGGAGAGGGGTACAGGGAGGTGCCACACCTGTGTATGACACCCTCCCTCCCAGGACTGCCAGCACCCACAGGCCCCCTCTGATGGGTTCTGACACCTCTCACCCCAGCATGGGACCCAGCCGCCCACACGTGAACTTTGGGACAAGCCACATCAGAACAGCACTCAGCCATTGGCAGCTCAGGAGCAAGGGTGAGAGGGAGTGCAGCAGGTCGCTGGGGGACAGAGGCAGCTGTGCCCCCTCTTCCTGATTCCAGCCATGAAACAAGCGTGGAGGACTCCGACGTGCTCAGCGCTGACATGCGGAAACCCAGGACGTGCAGAAAAGCTGATCTGCCAGAGGCTAGGTAATAGGACTGCCTGGTGCTAGGACCAGGACAGTGAGCTCCCGGGGGATGCCCGCCACCCCGGTGAGGACAGCACCTCATCCCAACCCTTACGGACACTCAGGAATGGAGTCAAATGTCCCGAATAACAGGCAAAGCTGCTTCAGAAGATGCCTTGGCTCCGAGGCTGAGCCAGAGCTCAGTCTGAGTCGGCTTTGGCTTGTAGATGTGTTCATCCACTCCAACCCGCTCCAGGTGACACAGCAGTGACAGGGGTGCTGTGAGGCCCGGCTGGGTTTGCAGAATAAAGCATCTTTCCATTAAGGACTTGAACATGAAGTTCTCCAGACCAGATGCGGGTACTCAGATGACAGTCCTGAGTGCTGGGTGAGGACACCTAGAGAGAGGGAGGGGAGCAGAGGGCCCTCTGGCTGCCGATTTCTGGAGAAAAGACCTGGGTCCATTGCATGTCGTCCATTCTGCCTCTGCTTGCAGAGCTCCCTGGGCGGGACAAGATGTCTGCTGTGCTGGAGCACCTCGTCTGGGCTCGGAGCTGCCCCTGGAGCACCGCGTCCGGGCAGAGAGCTGCCCCTGGAGCACCTCGTCTGGGCTCAGAGCTGCCCCTGGAGCACCACGTCCGGGCACAGAGCTGCCCCTGGGACTGAGCTTTCCCAGACTGAAGGGACCGAACACGCTGGGTTGCTCCCCGTGCCTCTCTTCAGACCTGGAGCCCGGCCTCCTGCCCTCCTCCCCACAAGATGCTGCTTCTGAGAGCAAACATTTCCAAGGTAGAGGAGATCCTGGACTTCTGCACACAGGCACGCACACTGCACACACACACACACACACACACACACACACACACACTAGCGCAGGAAGGGAGGGGTGCAGCAGCGGGGCCCAGAGCAGCACCCACAGTGCATCCTGGTTTTCCCGCCCACAGGTCTGGACCCTTCCTAGGTGGGCAGTGGGTGCTCGTGTGTGTCACAGCCCAAGGCAGGTGGGCACCGAGCTCTAGTGTCACCCTCCACCCACA
>JAJEJO010003649.1:78438-179161 GCA_020662805.1 Glaucomys volans
ACCCACAGCCACCGGGCACTCTGGACACCCGGAAGCCCAGCTCCTGGGAAGGCGCCCTGCTCCCAGGGGGCTGGCGGGGCTTTGCAGGCCATCTCCTGGGGTTTGTGTGTCTGCGTTCTCCAGACCACACACCCTCTCAGGGCGGGTTGGGTGGATTATAAATAAACATGTGCCAATGGCGCAGAGGGGCCGAGCTCTGGGGGCGCTTCTGCTCCTCCAGGACAGCAGGTCCTCGAGGACACGCCCAGGGCCTCTATGGGCTTCCTTGTCCCGGGACACCGTCGGACTCGGCTGGGTGACACTGTATGCCAAGTGCTCCAGGACCAGGGAAGCTGTGCACTATCCTAGGACCTGTCCAGGCTGAGAGGATGAAGACGCCTCTCTAGCCCCTGAGCGGGGGACAGAAGTCTCCCTTCCTGTGGGGGAGCTTGCTGTGCCTCGTCCTGAGATGCTGAGACGATGAAGTCTCAACTTGAACCCTGAGCCACAAGGCTCTGACCTTGGATGCCAGACCTCCTCTGATCCAGGGAATCACGGCGTCTGGCTGGTCAGAGGTCAGGGCCAGCTGCGGACAGCTCTGCCTTCAGTTTGCCAGTGGTCGGGGTTTAGGTGGGGTGACCGTGAGTGGTGTGTGGGCCAGCAGCCGGGGAGACTCCACTGTGGCCTTTGGAGTTGGCACCCGGACCCTCTCCGAGCAGCTTGCTTCAGCAGCACCACCTGTTGTGGCCCCGGGGAGCGCCAGAAACCACGGGGTGCAGACATCAATCACAGGAGCACTGACCTCCTGAGAACGGCCGATTGCGAGTGGAGGGCACGGTGTGCTCTGTGCCCGGCCCTCGACCGGGGTCCTGGAAGTGTGGCATCTCCTCCTTCCTGGCCTCCCTGCTGGTGCCCGACCCCGTCCTCAGGGCTGAAGAGACAAGTCCAGCAGGGACAGGTTCTCTGCCAGGGGGGGGAAGGCAGGGGAAGCCGCCCCTGAGTGCATGTGGCGGGACTAGGCCTGGGGACACCCGCCGTGCTTCGAGGGAGCCTCCGCGTGTGTGGGGTGAAGGGGGCAGTCCGTGGCAGGTGGCGTGGTGCCTGGGAGCCCATGTGCCGCAGAGTGCAGGGTGGGGCTGCTTCCAGCCAGGTGGGGGTCCCTGACACAGGCTCCCTGGATTCGCCGGCACTGTTCCAGCTGCACAGTCCAGATTTCCGGCTGTGGAACGTGTCCCCACGGGTCTGTTTGGTCCCGTCCGCTGTGCGGTGGGATCTATGATCCACAAGCAGGTCGATAGCATTTCTCTTTTATTATTCTTCATATTCAAATCCAGAGTGCGAGATTCCACTGTGAGGCTGTGCAGAGGAGCTGAGTGAGCCGGGCCAACCTCTCGCCTCCCGTGGGTTCCCGGTCCGAACCACCCGAGGGCTGTTGGCCACAGCCCCTGGCCTGGGTCTGCCGCACCCTGCCAGGTCACTGCGGCTCCCCACTCCCGCAGCGACGCCCAGCTGTGTGCTCATCAAGGGCCTAAGGCCGTCCTGGTCCCCCAGCAATCTCCTGAAGGGGCAGCCTCTGCGATAGCCCCCTGATTGAGGCTCGCGGGCCCAGCGGGGATCTGGCAGCTAGTCATGAAAATACGTCTGCGCCGCTCCGTGAGTGGCGGGCCGGGAGACCTGAGTGGCAGTCGCCAGAGCTGCTCTGCTCAGAGTGATTCCGGGTGGGGCCGGCCACGTGAGCGCAGCTCTGAATCTCATCTCCTCCCAGACTGATTGGCAATTATACTGCCATGCGCGGATGCAATCAGATCTGAAATCATCCTGGCCCGACTGTCACGGGCGCTGGCCTCTCCCCGTGCGCCCCAGTGCAGTGTCTTGTGATGCCGGGGAACTTGGGCTATTAAAATAGGTTACCTGCTCCGTCCAGTGTATTCCGAAGGCGCCTGGCTGACCTGGGTGGAGGATGATGAAGGGGGAGGGGCGGGCCCAGCTGGCTCAGTGGGCAGGTGGGGCAGAGGCCAATAATGGGTCAGCCTGCAGATTCAAGCAGGAAGGAGTGGGCGCACCGCGTCTCCCCTCCTCACACACGGCTCCCCCAGCTCTCGTCCACAGACGGAGGAGGCCGCCTTCGTGTCTCACAACAGGCTCCTGGGCCTGTGGACAGGAGCGCTGCAGCACCCTGGGGTCCTGGGGCAGCCGCCAGGCCCGCGAACACCCCACACTGTAGCTTTGACATTCTTAAAGTCCCAGCCTGCCTGTGCTGTGGCCGTTCCTGCCTGTCCCCAGGGCTGCCACGGCTGTGGTCTGCCTGGAGGTGGAGGCCCAGGCGTTGCTACGGAGACCCTGCTCTGGCTCCTCTTCTCCTTGCAGGGACAGCCAGTGCGTCCACATCCGCGTCCACGCCAGGAGCTCCGCCCTCTCAGCGAGCCCTGGCAGGGTTGGAGGGCCGAGGCCAAGTGCGCACTACCCAAACTGCCTGCCAGGTGTGGACCCCTGGGCACAGCTGCCTCTCCCCGTGGTGTCCCTGCCTCCCTGGCCCTGGACATTCTGGTTTCCCCACATTCTGTCCCCAACACAAGAAAGTGTCCCTCCTTCAGGCCCCTGGAAGCCTCTTGTTTTGAAGTGCCATCTGTTCCCTGCCAGCCCGTCCCAGGGTCCCAGGGGCCAGTGCCCTGGAAGCTGGGTGTCCCCGTGAATGTGTGCGGGGAACAGATGCCCAGCCTGCTCAGGTTCTCCTCGGGCTGCCTCAAAATAAAAATGGAAGAGGACGGCGGGGAGCTCAGTGCAAGGCCGCCCGGGTTCCACCCCCAGTGCTAGAAATAAATGAATAAATACAGGCGTCAACAAAGCACCTGCTGCTGAAGACGCCATGACCGTCTGGGCCACGGCAACGCAGGGTGGACAGACGTGCTGGAGGGGGGGTTGCACGGGCTCCCGGGCTGTGACGCAGTAGCCCAGGTGCCACTGGAGAGGCAGTGACGGTGAGGCAGTGAGGGGCTCTGCCTACTGCCCAGGGGACGATGCCCACTCCACCCTCCACCAGGAAGGGGAGTGGTCACCGTCCAGTGTTGCTCCGTTCAGTGGTCAGCGTGTGGAAAGCCCAGGCACGTCCGTGGGTTAGGGTGGCCCCAGGGTGGCTATGAGGGCTCTCGGGAGGCGGTGGGGCCTGGGAGGTGGGGCCCAGTGGGTGGTCCTTAGGTCGCCCTGGCCCCCGCCAGTCTTTCTCTCGTTTCCCAGCCTTCGGGAGGTAGGCAGCCCCCAGTGCTCCCACCGAGTGCTCTTCTGTACCACAGGCCTAAGGGTGACGGGGCGAAGCCACCATGGACCCAAACCTCTGATGAGCCGTGTCCCTCGGGCGTTTGTCACAGTGAGGAAGGCTGACCAGCGCGGCTCCGGGGACAGGGAAGCAGAAGGGCTGACAGGTGCACTTGGGGCCGTGCGGTCAGGCTGCAGACCCTGAGTCCAGCAGCGACCCGGTCCCCGACCCCGTACCTGAAGTGCTTTCTAGGGTGCAGGACCCTCGGGGCCGCCTGAAGCTCGCCTGGGGGAAGCCAGCCCTAGACAAGGCGCCACCGCGCTCTGCACGGGCTGCCGAGCGGGGACGGCGTGAGCAGGGCCAGCCCGGCTGAAAGGCCAGGCACACGTCCCCATCCACACAGGGGCACCCACGTCCTGCTCTGACGAATCCACCAAACCCCGTGGGAATGAAGTCACGCGACTTCTGCAGGTGTGGCCTGGGGCTCTGGTGTGAGCCCTGGGCCACCAGGAGGACCTGGACGCTGGTGTGAGCAGGGTCAAAGCGGGAGCGTGTTCTATGCCGAGAGCGGAGGGTGCGCAGCTGGCCTCTGAAACCCCCGGGGTCAGGGTCTTTAAGAAAACAACAAAAATGACACTAAGACCCATTTAAAGACGCGGTGGGCACTTGTGCTTTTGTTTCGCTGTTCGATGACAACTCCTCCACGGAGAGGCGTTCGGAGTGTGGGGACGGCAGGCGACGCTGGTGCGCCTACTGTTTCCACCGTCTTCTGCCCGACACGGCGGAATCTTCCGTGTGAGCTTCCTGAGCTCGGTCAAGGGCGGTCCTCATGGCCTCGTCCCTCCTGGACACACAGGGGGCTTCCCACCCTGCAGGGTGCCTAGTGCTGACCTGCACTCCTGGCGAGATTCTGGCTGGCCCGCCCACACCACACCTGTCCCCTCTGACCTTGCCTTCTCCTGTCACCGGGAGAGCAGACCATCTCCCTCCAGGGCCGAGATGCCACCAGAGCCAAGTGTTTCCCTGGGCCCAGGAGGATGGTGGTACACTGCTCTCAGATGCTCACCCACCAACACGTCACCTCTGTCCTCCATCTGCCTATGGACGTTTGTCCCTCCTCCTTCATTCAGCAAATACCCACCAGCCCCATTCTGCAGCTGAGGACAGGACAGCAGTGTGTGGACAAGGTCCGGATCCACCCTACACCCCAGGAGGCCAGAGGACAGCAGACACAGAGGAACATGTTTGATTGTTCCTGGTGACAAGAGCTGAGGAGACCAGGAGGAAGGAAAGGGGTGTGGGTTGAGAAGGTGGTCAGGGAAGGTGTCGCTGCCAGGATGCGGAGGCCCTGGAGGCTGGAGGAGGAGGGTGGCCATCTGTCCTGGCTGGTGTGGACTGGCCAGGGGGAGCACAACCTGAAAACTGGACCCAAGGGGTGACAAGGGGCTCGACGGTGGAGGGTGGAGGTGGTGTGGGCCCTGGAGCTCTGCCCCCGCCGCCTCCTGCAGGCTGGAGCCAGGAGTGCTGCTGTCCCAGGACGAGATGGCCAAGGCCTGGTGCCTGGTGCTCCCTGCAGGGCAGAGAATTTCTGGGAACGTGAATCATGACCAGCACCTTTTCTAGGATTGCATCCTGCACTTCACACAGTGCAGTGAGTGTGATATTTAACAAGTGTCTACTGGATCGAGTTCTTACCATACAGTCTCAATCTTATCAGGAGGAATATGAGTTGCTGTGTTTGCTCATGAACAAACCCAGTAAATACATCAGCTAACTTTTCAGACTAGAAATAAAAGAGCAGACCACAGATCTTCAGAAAGACGCTCTGTGGAGTGAGCTTTGACACCTCCTTCTCTCTATTCCACATTTCCTCCCTAACAGAGCAGCCCTGAGATAGAACTTCCACAAGCCGGAGACCTGGGCTGGCTCAGACAAGGGGCACGGGGTGAGGGCAGCTGGACTCGGAGTGAAAGGTGTGTGCCCGCCTGCCACCTCTGTGGGTTCTCGCTCCTGGACTGCAGGGAGAAGAGCGTCTACCAGAGGAGCTGGAGGGCTTTGAGGAGGGCCCAGGGCCCTGCACCTGTTTCTCTGATGCAGCCCTGGGGTCCTGTGTGCAGCGGCCAGTGGGAGAGTGGCCAGACAGCTTAGGAAGGTCCAGACCATCACCCGCAGAGGTGCCCTTGAGATCACGGTGCCCCTGGTGAGCCACAGTCCCGGCTTCTGAACGCTCTGCAGCCCCACGGCTCCAAGATCAGCTGGTGTCACATCTGGAAGCTTCTGAGAGTTGAGCATGGCGGGGCTAAAGACTGGGGTATGTCTGTCCCGCCCACCCCTCGGTCCTGGCCGTGCTCCGCTGGCCCACCTGCCCAAAACAAATGCCACACCCAGGCGTCTGACGCCAGTGGCCACAGCAGAAACACTGGGTTTGCAAAGGCCCTGAGAACGGGAACACTGACACACCAGAGTCCGCGTCCCCAGATGTGAACAGGGACCCGCAAACCACGCTGGGTGGCTCCCAGCCCTCGTTTGAAGGTTGGTATTTTAAAATGTAAAAATTCATTATTCCAGACCTCAGCCTTCAGCTCCTGCTTTTCTATTTTGGTTGTGGCAGCTGTTTCCCAGAGTTCACGTCCACCCACAGCTGCGGCTCGGTCTGCACCCCCTCTCCTCCCGCACAGGGCAGAGGGGGCCTCCCACCTCACGGGTCCAGTGTGTGCCTTACTCTAGGAGGTTAGGGTCTCTGTCCACAGTGTCCCCACGGGGCTTCTCCATTAGAGAGGCGGTCGGCCTGAAGGGGATGGCTTCCTCAGCGAGTCCCGCTCAGAAACGGGGTGGCAAGTCCAGAGGTGGGAAGCCGCAGGCTCAGCTGGAGCCATTCCAGTCGTTAGGTCAAATTAGCAACTTATTAAATGATATTTGTGACAATAAATAACTGAAATGGTAACTGGAACAATTTGGTGAGATTCCCTGATAGGAGCCTGATACCTGCAATGATCAGATGACGAAATCGTTGTCTTTCCCATAAAGTTACTGAGGCCAGTCTGCGAAGACCACCTGCTCTGGACAGCCCACAGCTGGAAAGCCTCCAGAGCGCCTTCCCTCCCCCGGCCCTCCCCGGCCCTCCCCGGCCCAGTCACCTTGCAAGGCCAGCCGAGGACCGCAGAGGGTGACCTGCCCAGGAAGCCCCTCCTCAGTGTCCTCTCGGCTCAGTCCCCCTGCCCTCCCTGTTCAGGAAAAGAGGGGTGTCCAGGGGAGCCTTGACCTTTGCTGGGCTTTGGGCCTCACACCAAGGGTACTGTGGGGAAGAGGAAGAGAGCCACCAGTGGGGGGAAGGTGAACCACGGGACTGGCTAAGAATCATGGGAATGCTGGAAACATCTGTTTTCCCATACCAGTTATCTAACTTGCAAAAACATTTATAATTTGCTTACCACCATATTAAAATCTAGATAAGGCCCCTCAGTTACAAGGAGACGTCACGGCTTTCTTATCTGCTTTTGTGACATCTTGTAATAAGACTTTTTTTCTGGTCTGTAGTGCTTTTCCAATCCATGCAGCTGACACCGGATGATTTCCACACAAGGGGCATGTCATGCCGGCCCTGTGTGCACGTTGACCTAATTTACTTAATCTGAGGTTATTGATCTGGAATATCTTCCTGTGAATATTTGAAAGTGCGTAACCATTATAATCTTTAGGGGAAAAGGAAAAGCAGAGGGCGAGGGAGCCCACGTCCTTCACGAGCTGGCGGCGCCCTCCCAGGCAGCACACACGCTGCGAGTTCGTTGAATCTCCAGCCGTGACATTTGCCCACGGCCGCTCAGGGGCAGGGCTTCTCTTCCTTACACCTGCTTGTTTTGTTTAATTCTCGTACTCCTGAATGGTTCTGGAAAAGTGGGGGAGTCTGCAGCAAGTCACTCATTTCTGCGGTGCTCTTGGCACCTCGGTAGCTTGAGCCAGAGCAAACCTCAGGCGTCACAAAGACCGGCCACCCCAGAGGCCACCACACCCACGTCCTCAACCTGGCACGGGGCTCAGGCTCTTGGGCAAGACACCTGCCACTCTCCGCTACTTCCTTGGCAACCTTTAACAAACAGGTAGTTTGATTAAAGACTGAAGTGCTCCTGTCAGCTCCTTACTGGTTGAACAGAGGCCTCGAGCCAGAGGGATATTTTCCAAGGAATGAATTCTCCAAAACAGCCATTTCAGTTTGCCTAGCCACAGAACTCCGACCATTCTTGGTTATTTCACAACAGTTTTTCCTTAGTTGAATAAGATTCAGCCAGAAATAGAACAGTAAGTGCTAAATAATGGGCAGCAGGACAGCTTCTTTTACAATAAAAATAATTTTATTCTGAATTATCACTGAGCTAGTTCCAGTTTGTTGGCCAAGTGGCCTGGTCACTTCCGGTGGGCTGCCTGTCCCTGAATTCGCCATGCATCCCTCAAAGTAAACATGGTGACAATGTGTGCAGATGCCACGCCATGAGCACGCACTCCGTTCAGGTGCACGTCTACTGAATCTATTCAAAACGGTAAATCAGGAGCAATCCTTTCTCAGGTGCTGTCATCAAAAGGAAAAATACAGCTTCTAATTTTTGTAACTTCATTTCCAGAAATCTTGTGTCTGAAGATTATGTTTTCCTCGTGGTGAACAAAAATATCATTTTAAAATACCTCCTTTAAAATAAAAAGTTCACCAACACGTTTTTGTAATCTGCAAGACCCAAGTGGGCTCGCACATTTGCAAAGCTTTGAGTCGGTCACAGAGTTGGAGTCAGAAGGATCTGCAGCAAGGAGGACAAAGCATCTCACTGGATGCAAATCCTTGCTTGCAGTTTTTTCTTACTTGAACTTTTTGTTCTGTTTGAGGGTACAGTGGTGGTAGGTGGAGGTGGTGAGACATTTGCATGGAAGAATTAAAGCAGAAAAGTGCCAAAATGCTGACCCCAAATTGGAAAATGACAGGAACAGGGTTGTCTTAGAACCACACGGATCTCCCACAGTAACTGGGATCCCACCATGGGCCAACATTTTTGCAAGATTTTTCAAAAATTATTTATTGAAGATCTCTGGCTGAGATCACAGTGTAGTCAGGGACAGAATTCACACTGAAATGGGAAGGAAATGAATCCAGCCCCCTCCCCCAAGCATTCTCATGGAAGGAAGGCATTTTGGTAATACATGCTCACAAGTCACCTTGACATGGTGGTTCTGCCTTGGTCTTTAACTAGGCCACACACCCCGTCTCCCCTGCCCTGCACTTTGACTTTTCCTGTGCATCTCCCAAAGGGTCACTGAGAAGGCAGGGGGAGCCCAGGAGAAACACAGCACAGATCAAACAGGCGCCGCCCATTTTATGTCTCCTGACAGCTACATTTTAAAAAGATAAAAAGGTGAAATTGATTTCAGTAATAGATTATTTAACCCAATATTTCCAATCATTTCAGTCTGTAACCATATTTAAATGATTAATGAGGTGTTTTGCATGTCTTTTCACCTGAAGCTTTAGAATCCAGTGTGTTGTGCTCTCAGCACCTCTCGATTGAGATGGCCACGTTGTGGGTGCTATGGCCACTGTGGACGGCAGGTGTCCATCAGATAACACTATCAGCATTCCAGAGCAGCGTGGGGAAACGCTGAGAGCGCATGGACCAGGAGCTCAGACACGAAGGGGCGGTGCAGCGAACTCCAGTGACCCAGGCAGGATCCCAGCTCCCAAAGTGTGGAAGGAATAGGACATTAAAGTCCTTCCTCTCGCTGCAGCTGCTGGCCCTCTGTAAGGATTAGCTTCCTCCCAGCTCTGAGATTCCTGCTGTCATGAAGGTCAGGTGCCCAGTGAGCAGGAGCCACCCGCCACTGCAGAGATGCAGTGTGTGTGTGTGTGTGTGTGTGTGCACGTGCGCGCGCGTGTGCACGCTACCGTAAGAGTGAGGGCTTCCTTCAGGAAACATGTTCTGAATAGCCTCATGAGCCACAGGCTGTCTGCAGTTGGAGTCCTGGAGCCACATCAGTGACTCAGACCAGCAAAACCTCCATCTCCATAGGGCTTACAGCCCAGGCCCCCCACCTGCCCACAGCCTTGGCCTCGACAGCTGCCTCTGGTTTTCCTGCCTTCCCCAGTGGATGGCCTGGCCGAGGCATGTGTGCAGACTCCAGGAGTCACAGTGGTGCAGAGACCTCAAGGAACCACCTCGGGGTCTGACCTAGGGCTTTCCAGGGCCTCGGGGTCCACATAATACAGTTCTCCAGAGGGCAAGTCTTTTGGTTCAATTTCTCCAGAGGCGACCAGGATGAAGAGCCTCCATCCCTGAGCCCTGGGCGACCATTGACAGTGACCTCCACCTTGACACCCACACCCAACCAAGCCAACCAGGCCCCATGGAGCCTCCATTTTTTTCCTAGTTTCTGAGAGGTGAACAAAAGCATTACTGTGTTGTGGCTCCTCCAATCCTCCCCCTCCATTGGTGGAGAAACGGGAAGGCATGGAGGGAGGCTTAGGTTCAGGGAGGACCTGAGGCCCACCACAGAGCCTCGGAGTGTGGGGCCACAGGCACTCATCTCACCCTCGCGCTTCGAATTGGCCCGGTGGCTCTCTTCCCCTTGGCCTCCTTTTCCTGGGGTCGTTTCCGTGCACCCTGTGAAGAAGCAGAGAGCATGTGACCAGGTCGGTGGACCCAGGCAGAGTGCAACTCCGTGGTAGGCAGGCAGCCGTCGCTGGGGCCCCAGGACCCCAGAAATGCGGGGAGCACCACTCAGCTTGGCCGGCGGGCCCCAGGCTCCCTGGGCAGGTGCGCCGGCGTCCCGTGCCCGGCCCCGGCTCCCACGGCGCGTCCCGAGCTCTGCCCTGGCCCAGGGGTGGCCGCAGCGGGCACTGGGGCATCCTGCCCACGTAAGGGCTCCGGGGAAAACCCGTCGCCGGAAGGTGGGGCCGAGGGGCAGGCGCTGGCGGCGAGGGCAGGCAGCCGGCGGCAGGGCCGACTCGGACTCCCAGCCGCTCTAGTCTGTTGGGCGCTCAACTTCCTGGAAATAACTCGGAGGCTGTCACCGGCCTCTCCTTAGATCAGCCAGCTGCCTTTGTCCGCGCTGCCGTCGCCGGGTGCATGGATTTAGACTCGCAAGCGACATCTAGAGAAAATGGCAGCACCTGGAGCTCTCGGGGTCATGCGCCAGACATGGAAACGCAGAACCCAAGGACCATTTTAAAGTTCGTGAATCCACCAGAAAGGGGAGATTCTGGCTCATCACCGACTGTCACTTGCAAACTCCCAGTGCCCGCTGGGCCCCTCCCCCTTCTCTACCCGCCCACAGAGCGGGTCAGGCTTCTGAAATTGTCATGGAAAGAGAAACCTTCCCGAGAAGGCTGCTCATGAATTCAGACTGTATCGTTTTCAAAATCTGATGTTTTGCAATGATGACATTAGTGTGGCAGCCCAGAGTCCAAGGCGGCAAGTCTGCGCAGCTGCTGGGCTTTGAAACGCCCAGGACAATGGGCTCACTGTTCCCGAGCAGGGCCTCCCGGCATTTGCATAGACTGTTGGGCCTGACTGACCAGCGGGCTGTCGGGATCAGCATTGTCCACAGATCACTTCAAGATGGTCCCGGTGACAAGATTCAGGTGAGAGATGAGTGGGAAGATTCCTGACAGACACTAGGAAGAGCAGCCCTGGAAACCCAGGCCAGCGTTGGTTCTCTGATTTGGAGGTGGAGTTTACTTGTGTGCCCCTGGAGGCCTCCTCAGTCGCAGGGGAAATTCAAGAGCAAAACTTTGTAAGGGGAATTGGCAAAGCCCTGTTTGGGGAATGGTCTGAGGTATTCCTTTACCTAAAGCCCAGCAACTACACTGCCCAACAGGGAGCACAGAGCCTCTGTCTCCGTGGCTAAGCATCATCACCAGTGGAGTCTGAATTTGCTCATTTTTTTTCCCCAGAAAAGCTATTTTTTAAAGTTATAACCCTGGGCTGGGGATATAGCTCAGTTGGTAGAGTGCTTGCCTTGCAAGCCCAAGGCCCTGGGTTCAATCCCCAGCACCACACAAAAAAAAATAAACAAACAAACAACCCTGACCTCCGTGGCAAATCTGAGCTGTGGAAACTGGGGAGATCAAGATGGTTACCCTCAAGCTGCTAGTCAGAGCAGTACTGGGTTCCCGACGAGATGGTCTCACACTCCCTGAAACCTCACCCGGCTCAGCACCTCCGCTGCCAAAATGATTCCCACTTAGCTCATGTTTTGACTTCAGCTCAGAAAGACAAAATCTTTATCACAGGAGTGCCTCTTCCCCAGAGGGTTGACACCATCTGCCACTGTCTTTACCCAGCACTGGAGAGGCGGGACGTGGAACTGGGATGTGTTTCCACGCCCCCAGTTTCTGCCCTGGGATTCCAATCTTGGAGAATGTAAATATTGCCAAGAATTTGCAGAGACCAGGATCCTGTGGGAGGGGGTCTTCAGGGAGAGACCTCAAGCGACCGGGTGGGTGGGGCAGGGGATGAAGCGGGAGGAATCCAGACCAGGGGCGGAGACATCTTTTGCACCCGCCCCCCCCCCCGCCCCCGCCAAAAGAAGGGTCAGAGGCTTCATTTCTCCCAGGTCAAAAGCGCTAGATTCCGGCGGACAGTTCCGCGGCCGCGTGCACCCAAAGGCCGTCGCCCTCCTTGAAAGCCGACCCAGCTGCTCCCTCTGCCCGCAGGCCTTCCCCCGCCTCCTCCCTGCGCCTAGGCGCCCCTTCACCACCCACCCGAGCTGCCCTCACCCCCGGGCTCTGACCCCGGCGCACCGCGTCCGGGCAGCAGCAAGCTCCTGGGAGGCGTTTCCACGTCCCCACCGCGTTTGCTGCGGATTGCAGCGACGCTCATCTCGGGAATATAACGATTAATCCAACCGCAGGTTTCCAGATAAGTGATTGTGATGGAGATTGTTGGCGAGAAAATAGACAATTATCCGCTGTTAGCTTTACATAAAGATCGCATTAACTCAAATTAGTTATCAGACAAAAGAGCGTCAGCGCGCGCGCCCTGCCCGCCCGCGCCCTGCCCGCGGGGACCCCGGGGCTCAACCAGGCCCGGCGCGAGGCGGGCGGGGGCCAGGCCTTTCTAGGCGGGCAGGGCCGGAAAGTGGGGCGTGCAGGTGGGGGAATCACCCTGGGCCCACTCAGGGACTCGAGTGCTGCGCTCGCCTGGACCGGGCACGGGGCGCTGTTTCCCTGGCGCCCCCCTCCACTGCGCTCCAGCCCCCCACCCCGCGTCCCTCCCACGCGTGCGTTCTTCCTCTGCCGTGCGCTGGGCGAGGCGCGGCCAGTCTCCCCTGGCCCTGGCTTTCGGTCTTTGAGCGCGAGCAGGGACATCATCAGTGACTCCCGAGGAGGAGCAGGCTGTCCTCCCCAGCCGCGGAATCGCGCCTCGGGGAGCAGCGCGCCTTCACCCCACGGCCCAGTGTCGGGAGCCCGCACTCCGCTCGTTGCCGCTGCCCCTTCCGCGTCGGTGTCGCTCTCTACCCGATCCCGCTGCCACACGGAACAGGACAAGAAAGGGAAAGGCGGGCTCGGGGAGAAAGGGTGCAGAACGACCCTGGACACTGGGCATCGACGGCCTTGGTCCCCGGCGAGCCCCTCAGTACTGGGGTCGGGGCAGGGGTAGGCAATGCGGCCCGGGGAGCGCAAGCGGAGCCGGGTCCACGCACCGCGGAGCCTCCCGCCGCGCTCTTCCTCCGTATCCCCATTAGTGTGAACAGCGGCCTGTTTGAGTAGGGATCTCACGGACGCTGTCGAGGCAAGCAAGCCCAGCGCCTATACCCCCAGAACAGTCGCAGGGCCCAGCAGGGTCCTCACTGTCGCTGGCCCGCACTGGCGGTGGCGCTTGCACTGGGGCCGGTCTCTCCGGGCCCCCAGGGTCCCCGGGCCCCACTGAATAGGGCGGATAATGACCCCCGGTTCCCAAGGCAGGCTTTCTGCTGCCTGGTGAGCCTTGGATTTGTGTGGTCCAAGCCTTTCCCAGCTTGTCCCATTCTGTCACCGGGATAAGGGGCTCCCTCGGCTCGTTTGCACCTGCGTCGCTTTTGGCTCCTTCAGGAATGCGCTGAAGCTTGTAATCAGCTTTGTGAAGCCATTGAGTGCACGGCTGAGTGAAACTTCCAAAGCTCGAGGAGAACTGGCCCGCTGAATAGGAGCCAGCATGGGGCAGCTCTCCAAGCCGCTGCGCTGCCAAATTCCAGCAGAGCCCCTCACAATCGCGCCGCGCGGGCTTGACTGCTTTCCCCACACTGAGAAAAGTGAGAAAAGAAAAGCGAAATACCAGGCACCGAGGTTAGCCGTTTGTTCCCAGATTAATGGCAACGCTCCCTCCTACTCCACCCCCCTCAGCACTGCTCACCAATTCAGGAAATATGACATAGTGGAGGGAGGGCAGTTATTAATAACTCCTCATCTGACTTCACATCTGTCCCTCCCCTGGGGATGGGGTCACCATGCCAAGCCTAGGGGTGCCTGCCTTTGGGCCTCTGGCCCAGGGCGACCACAGGTTACTGCCACCTTGCTTGAGCAGAGGTGTTTGATGAAGCCACATGGAAAGTTCCCAACCTAGCACGGCAAAGCCCCCAGCACATTTCCTCCTGAAACAAAGCCCTGGAGCCAGGCCCACGCCTCTCTGACTCATGTCCCCAAAGGCACCCAGCAGGCTCTCTCCTCCAAACAGGTGCCTTCTGATTTCAATGGCTTTGGGAAAGAGGGGGTACAGGGAAGGCAGAGCTTCTCCCACACCTAGGATGGGTTTGCTTTCCTGTCGGATGACTTGAGAAACAGGGGTACTGTGCCCTCAGAGCTGGGCTGCCACCCCACTCCCAGGCTCACCGTTCTGGGTCAGGAGGGCTGGCCTCTAAGCTGGGATCTCCTACTGAATCCAGCCTCGAATAAGAGCCTCCAGTGCTTTACAGGCCCTCAGTCCCACTGTTCCTCAAAGTGAAGGAAGGTTCCACGTTGGCTCTCTCTCCAGAACAGAAAATCTTTGGCAAAAGTCAAGCCCATCACAGTCTTGGAGGTCAAGACATACCTGCATCCGGACGGCCAGCTGCTGGCCCAGGGAAGCCTTCTCTGCTGTCACACCAGGTTCTGGAGCAGAGCCTGGTGTGGAGGAGGGGCAGCACGTGCCTGGGCGTGAGCGCCGTCCAGTCTGCTCTGCACTCGGCCTGGAAGCAGGTCTTCTGATGAGGAAACATGAGTGCTCTCTCTGGATGGCTCATGGGCCGCTCCTCTGAGAATGTTGTAGAAGTCACTTGGAGGAAAGAAAGTGAAGGCAACGTCATGATCTGTGCATAAACACTGTCTTTGCAGTTACTGGACCCCTTTGGTCAGTGATTTCCACCATGAACTGAAAGTCTCCCCTTCTGGGAGCACGAATGCATGGTTTCAACGTTTGCTGAGGCTTTCCTCTCCTCCCAGCACAGCGAGCGTGGCCGCTGCGTCTTCCTCCTGCAGCAGAGCCTTGCTCCGTGGGCATCCCAATGCCTGACCGTGGCTCTCTGCTATAAATAGTCCCTCCGAGATCGAAAGGCTTAATGGGCCTCTTTAAATACCTGACTTATTATAAAGCCCTGGGGAGAAACATTAACAGGCGGAGCGGAACCCCAAAGAGCTCCCCCTGCAGATGCCCCGTTGGACTGGCTGGCTGTGCTCTGGGAGGCACGGAGTGGCAGGGGCCTTCCCGTTTATATACATCAGGGTGCAGGGGCCACAGCGCGCAAGCACTAAGGGAACTCCTGCATGAGGCACGGCCCAGTGAGCAGGGAGGAGACTGTCCCTAAGAGGTCAGATGATTGGCCCTGACAGAATTACTTGAGGTGCCCTGAGTGCTATCAGTGATGATAATAAGTAAGAAAAGCAGTGTGTGCTTTGCCCTCATTTGGAATACACCAGAAAGTCCTGGGGATGAGCACGGAGATCTCCGCCTTCTGACAGTTCTGAATCCCCAGCGGTGGCACAAGGAAGGGTACGGGACTCACCCTCTGAGCCAAGACTTCATGCAGTCATTCACTACAATGCTTTAGACATCCCGAGTGCTACCACCCACGTTGACATTCAGAGTTTACTTTTTTATCATAAAGTTTGACATGATGTTTTCTGCAGTGTTTCTCCTTCCAACATTCTCAGTAACAAGTCAGGAGGATATGCAGCAATTCAGAAATTAGTGAAATTTTATTCCTGGTGGGGGCGTTGGATTAAGAGGCTGGGAGAGTGTGAAGCAAGTCAACGTGTAATTGCATGATAAGGCTCTCACGAGGAATTTATTGGCCAAGTTGCTATTTCTATTCCTTCCTAATCTCGTTTAGCACATTCGTTCTCTGCAATCTGTCTCCATAATCTTCCGTAGCAGAATGGCAGCCAACAGAAGCACGCGTGTTTGGAGAGAAGAGAAAATATGCAGAAGCGTGATAAACTGATGCTAATTATCCATATTTAGGACACGGAGTGCAGAAGATCAAGGTTTACAAATAGCAAACTGGAGCCAATGGTGATGGCTTCCTCATGTGGAATACATCGGAGGGGACCAGATAAGGGTTTCATGGGCAGGAGAGATTTATTGGTCAAAAGGTTCACCTTCCACTTTTCCACTTTTATGTAGCAGTAAATTATTTAGGCTAAATTCACCAGAACATTACTCTTTCATTTGGCGACGTGCCATGACTTGCTCTTTCTTTGTGTCCTTTCAATGCAAATCCTTGTAGTTTAACATCAGTCGATAAGAAACAAATAATTGAAGTAATAGGTAATTCCCTTTAAATCGTTCATATAGGATGGTCCCAGGAAGAATGAGATGAGGTGGAGAGCAGAGGCTGAAAGTGAAGCTGCATCCCACTCAGCCCTCCAACGCGTGGCTGTCAGAGAAGCCAACGGGGAACGTGGCCGTGCAGAGAGGTGCCGCTGTGTGTGGCCCAGCAGCACTGGTGGTGAGCAGTAGGTGTCCAGCACAGCTGCGTGGGGCCATTTCCCCTGCCGGAATCCTGACCACTTACGATTAAGAAGACATCTACAGGTCATCTTTCTCCTCCACTGTCCATACGCCACCTCAAACTGACTTAGCATTTAAAATTGGCTTCCTGTCCTCTCCAAGGCGTGTGGCTGAGAACAGGTGCAGGAAGGAGTCAGGTGGTAGCTTGGGGCAGGGTGGAGGGCTCAGTTGCAGAGCTTTCCCTGCATAACCAGGTTGCATGGAGCACTTCCCAGGAGCGAACTCTGAGGTGGCGGGACTTTGCTGAAAGCATGCTGATTTTAAACTAGCTTAATCCTGTCCAGTGGCATTTGACTTTTTCTGGACACATCAACTGGAAAACTGGTCTCCTTGATCCATTCATTGAAAAGCTTCTCGAATTATAGTTTATAGCTTTTTAAGTTGATGGTAGAGAAGGAAAGAATGAACCGGCTTGACCACTTACAGGGACAAGGTGGTTTTGGAATAGAGTCACGTTGAAGCGTGGGGACACAGTGAGTGCCTCACTCCCAGGTGAACAAGTACTGGGGCAGAATGGCCTTTACACAAGCAGCTTTCCTTCGCCTCCGGCCACATGGACAGAAGTTCTCTAAAGGAGATGTCCACACATCTTTTCTCTACTCTGCAAGCCTACGATGTGTCTTTATTTTCCACCTCATTATGAAAGAAAAAGCCCTGCCAATCCCAAGTTGCCACTGATGCCCACAGTGCGATTCGATTTTAGAGATGATACACGGATGATGTGCGTCTTAGAATCAGAGGATTCCTGTGTGCATCGTCTACCTAACTGAATAATGAGTTTTTAACATTGTGCCCAAAACATTTTCAAACTTACCCATTGTTCCATATAAATTAACTCTATAGTTACATGTGATTTTAAAATGTAGAATTGAAATAATTATTCATTCCATTCACCAAAGGAAGGAAGAAAAGATAAAAATGTAAATATTCTTTCATCAGCAACAATCTACCAATTGAGGAAAAAAAAATGTAGGTTTCTGGGTTTTCCACAAATTATCTGAATTAGAGAAAGCCCCAGGTGTTCACACCACTCGAAAGTTCAGATACTAAAAAGTCAGGGTGCTGGTCCCCAATGCACACTTGGTGCCTGCTACGGCGATGTGTGCCGTCTGGGCCCGTTTGGGTTTGGTCTGGGGACTCCAGAGTGGATGTGGTTAATTGGATAACTTGTTTTCCAGAATCAGCCTTTCATCCTCAATGACAGGAAGGTGACAGGAAGGTGACTTGCATGCCACACTCACCACCTTTACACGCACTTGTGTTTACCTCCGAAGGCCACCACGGGTCAGTCAGAAAACTCAGCATTATTCTGAAAACAGGCTTATCTTCAGAGAGAGATCAGCAATTTTAGAGTAACTGGTTAAATGCACGGACTAATTAAACTGTACCTATTGAAGCTAATTCAAAAATGTTAACTTCTTTTTAAATTAAATTAAGTGCTCTTTTTTTAAATTAGCTCCTGTTCATACAGGTGGTTGCAGAGACTGATTTTCATCTGAGTATCCCGGGGCAGAGTGTAGGGAAGCAGAGAAGGGCCCCATCCAGGGACCTGGGCCTCCACCTTGGGCTGCCAGGACACCATGCCCTTCTGCAGCCTGCAGCCTGAGCATGCGTGTGTGTGCAGGTGTGTGCCTGTGTGGACACGTGTGTGTGCCCACAGGGGGTCTCCTTGCAGCAGCCTGCAGCAGACAGCACTTCTTGTTGCTGCCCAGCTGAGTACAGGTGGAGCACAGGGGGAGCAGAAGACAGGGAGATGCGGAGAGGCCAGGGGAAGAGTGGACCAGGCTGACGCCAGCGCACTCGGTGTCGGCAGCCTTCGGGGGGTGACTTTCTCCCTGCGGCCTACGATGCCCACATGCATGGATGTGGTCTGAGACTGGGCAGGGCGGTGCACAACTCCAATCCCAGTGACTCTGGAGGTTGAGCAGGGGGGTCAGCAGCTCAAGGACAACCTTGGCAACTCAGTGAGACCCTGGCTCAAAATAGAATGAAGGAGCACTGGAGATGAAGCCGAGGGGTGGAGCACCCCGGGTTAAACCCCAGTACCACAAAATGGAAGAACAGACGAACCAGCGAATGAACCTGATCCCTCTCTCTGCTGGGTGCCATGGCTGCTGCTCTTGCTCTCAGTCCTCTCTGTACCCATGTCCTGAGTCAGTTCATAAACAGACACCTCTTCATGCCTGGGGACCTCGGGAGTGTCTCCACCATACCTGCTTCCCCACCATCCTCACGGCGAGCAGGGCTTTGGGTGTCCACCTCTCTGGATCACGTTGGACCTCCTTTGTGGAGGCAATTTGGCCTCCTTAGAAAATGTCTCTGAGTGGTGGCCTCCCATCCATGGGCAGGGACATTGAGGCATCTGAAATAAGTACAGAACTCCAGTGATTGTTTGCCTCTGAATCGGTGAGCAAGTCGATTACAAGATGCTGCAAGTGTGCCCGGCGTGTCGAAACACACTTTCAGCTCCAACGACTTCAAATAGCTTCTGAGGAAAACAAATAAACAGAGTAAGGGTGGGACTTATTTGGAATTATTCATTATGAGGCCACCCACAGCCTGACACTTCCAGTCCTGTCTTAATCCTTTCCACAGAGGCAGGAAGGGTCCCCGCATCTTGACATGTGCAGCAGTTAGCCATCGGCTCGTCGTGTGGCTGCAGGGGCTGACGGGTCACGGCGGGGTCCTCTGGAGTCACGTGCGGCTCACCCCGGCTTCTGCACATTAAAAGAGGAATAAGTACCCGGCTGACTCCCCTCGATCATTATCTATGAGTTGATGTGTTAAATGAGCCCGTTGCTTTAGAGGTTGTAAATGACAAGATTTTTACTATTACGAGTAATTTATAGCTATTTCCTGTTTGACGTGACAGATCCTCATGGAGAAGTCCAAATTTGTCTGCTTGACATACATTTATTTTAATACTTTTCCCTTCTCCAAATTCTAGCATGTACTAACTACTGTTTTCCTAGGTGTCAATTTGCACCTGTGGGGTCTACCTCTCGAGGCCTCAGTGAGGTCCCCCAGCCTCGACTCCAGACGGCGCCTGCGTTCCAGCAGATAATGTGGGTGATTACTGGCATATTTACTGTAATTTATAAAAATCACAGGAAATGACATTTTTATTAGTCACTGACTCCACCACCACCAACGGCAATGGATGTTATGCATACAAATCCATTTTTAAAAATCGTTCTTTCTAAATCAGCCGCTCTCCCAGGCTAACTGGGAAGTGATCACGTTTCACTCAGCTTAGTGTGAATGGGATCAAGGAGGAGCTCAGACTGCAGCTGATTTCCCAGGCTCTCCCATGGGGACTGGAAAGGGTCAGGGGAAGGTTCTGGAGACTGAGAGCAGGACCCAGGAACACCCTGACCTCGGCCTGAGAGGCAGCGTGGAAGCCCTCCCAGTCGGAACCCAGTCAGCTGAGCCCTCCTGAGCCCTGCCTGTGTGCTGCGCCCTGAGGCGTGCAAGCCGCTCCCCAGCAGACTCCAGAACAGGGCCGAGAAAGGAGGAATCTCGCCTCTCCTGGCTCTTCCCTCTGCATCCCCGGAGGCCTGGCTCAGTCTGAGTGGAGACAGTCGGTGGATTCAGGCAGAGACATTTACTATCAGGAAAGGGGCTGGGGCTGAAAACTACCAAGTTCTTGGTGTTGCCGGGGCCCAGAGGTCACAGGAGGGAACAGCAAGATTAGCCTGGAACCCCACTTCCCAGGAAGCCTGTCTGTCTCAGGCAGCCCCGAATCCATGATGTGGGGTTTCAGCGGTGGCCTGGGGGCAGCAAGAAGATGTGACGGGCTGGGAGCGTCTGTGTGTGGAGTGTGGTCTGCTTAGAGCTACAGGAGCTGGGAAGCAAGAGTCCGGCTGTACCCAGGTGGTTGGGGACTCCCCACAGACAGGCTGTGAAAAGGTGCAGGAAGAGGGACTCGGCCCCCCACAGAGGAGATGGGAAAGAAGCCACGGTGGGGCGGGGGAGCCAGAGGGTCATGTCAAGAAGCTCAGGCAGGGAGACCAGGGAGCAGGGCTGTCCACTAGCTAAGGTCCCTGGAACAGTCGCCATTTGCCATGTCAGGAGGTCACTGTGCGCCACGAGGCCCAGGTGGAGCATGAGGTGAGGAGCCAGCAGATGGGGCAGAAAGGGTGGCTGCATGGTGAACTGTGGCTGGGGTGGGTGGGTGGGAACATGGAGGCAGGGCACCCGGACATCAGAGGGGGCGTACGGAAGGCGCAGGGCACACACAGCGCATGGCACAAGGCCCAGTTGTGCCAGGCGCCATGCTGGTACCACTCCACATCTCCCCTGCCTCTTGTCTAGTGGAAATCACACAGTAGGTGTCCACCTGGGGTTTGGCCCAGGTAGGCCTGGCTCCACAGCCTGGCTTCCACGCTCTGCTGTCCCCCGTAGTGAGGACAACTGTGAGGCCAGACAGAAGGGGCCTTGACCAGCATGGGAGAGGTCAGGACAGGACACTAGGGCACGTCAATGCCCTGGCATTCACTCACACACCCTGCACTCAGAACCTGCTCCACATCCTTGGAACAAAGGCGAGGTGGGTGCGTCTGTGATACAGAGAAAACCCGGTTCAGAGGACACAGCTGCTGAATTCGAAGGCTCACGGCCGCCCTAAGTCTGCCCACCAAGCACGATACCCCGGAGAGGACGCGCTCCACGCAGGGGGCTGCAGCCCTGGAGCTTGTTGGTGCCCTAACAAAGGTTGAAGGCAGAACCAAGATGATCTGCAGGACTCGTTAAGTGGGAGAAGGAAACAGACACTCGGAGTGCGGCAGCCATCGTGCCCAGCACAAATCACAGCAGGAAAATGGGGGGCAAGAAAAATTAGTCATAAGAAATGGACCTGAAATGACAGAGATGCGCACTTTGGGAGGATCGTTGTCATAGGATGAGGGATGGAAAGGGAAGCATGGACATGCGTGGACAGGGGAGAAGCAGAGGTGGCTGAACACACCCAGAAACTTGAGAACTGAAACACCCGACCTAAACGAGCATCCGTCCCCTTCATGGCTGGACTCTCAGGTGGCCCCTTCTTGCTGTGCTTTCCTCCAGCGACCTTCCTGAAGGAAGCTGGGGGACTCCTCAGGCACCCTAAGATCAGCTGGACAAGTGTCACTGTGTGCTCCCTGAGGCTGTGTGCTGTGGCTGGACCCCCAGGGCTCGAGAGGTGGACATCTGCACTGGCAGGCAGGAGGACCGACCACAGGTGGCTCTTGAAGTTGTTCCAGCCAAGCACTGAAGTTGCAGCGGCCAAATTTCTGGTAGTCCTAGCACAGAGCTAAGGTCTTAAAGATGTTTATGGCCTTGAGGTCGATTTTATGAAAACCCAATCTATCTTACGCTGCAAGAGTCAACACTACCCCCAGGGACTGGGATGCCTCGAAGGCCCGTGGGGTGTTCTGTGCGGTAGGAGCAGTTCGCTGGACAGTGGGTTATAAACCAGCAGTGCTGGGTCACACCCAGTCCCAGACCACGGCTCATCCAACTGGGCGTCAACTCTGGCAAGGGACTCAAGGTCCCTGTTCCTGGGGAGCGGCCTGGATAATTTGGGCAGGTTATTCCTCCTGGAAACACTGGAATAAAGTACAGACATCCAGACTGCACGCATACGCCCGGCCAGTAGCCCGGCAGGGCATTGCTGCTCTCCTTTGTGACCCGCATGGTAGGGGTCAGTGTGCCGATTCCTACTTGGATGTGGCAGGCACGTGTGTTGTGAACGAGGAAACTGGGGGGCCAGCGAGTGGGTGCTGTCTCGCACACATGCTGTGCCCACATAAACTGACCAGGGCTCTGGGACCACGCCCCCTTTTGTGTGGCCAGAATGCAGGAAACAAGTGAGCTGGATGTGGTGGGCTGCCTGGGCAATTGGTCCCCTTCTCGTCCCGTGTGAATAAGAGTCTAATAAGAGTCTGCTCACACCTCACCCACAGGGGCTTCTCCCTGGGAGAGCATGCACAGTATCTCCCACAGAAACCCGGATGAGAGCAGTTTGAGCAGTTTGCCCACAGAGTTCCCTTATGAAAAGCAGGGTTGGAGGCTTCTGGGTGGGTCTGGGGGGCACTGGGTTCGCAGGCAGGTTTGATCTCCTCCCTGGGTGCTGAATGAGCAGGCGAACTCCAAATCCCGCCAGCCTGCGTTTTCATCTAATCAAGTAATCGTTGAACCCCGTTCTCATATTACAAACCAAAACTCTCTGCTGGGATTATGTCTACGATTTCTGAAAGGTTATCTGATCTGCTGTCTAATGGGAGTTTTGGGCTGTTTTACAGTCTTTGTTTTATTTTGGAAACCAGACCACTTGGCCTGCGGGGTTCATGTGTTGGGTGGCTGTAGAGGACGCCCCGGAAGCTGCCCTGGCCCTGCACCTCCCGGGCACACGGCTCCGCCTTGGCTGGGGATGACCGGTGGCTCCTTTCTGCAGGTCCACGTCTGCAGGCTGGGCAGGAGGGAGCGCGACTCTGTTTAAGTGTAGCCACGTGTGCATATTTGAGGAGAGTAATTATTTTCCATATTTATTTATTCTTTGCATGAATTCTGTCTACCATAAGTGCCTTTTATTTATTTATTTACGGTGCTGGGATTGAACCCAGCGCCTTGTGCTTGTGAGGCAAGCCCTCTACCAGCTGAGCTGTGTCCCCAGCCGCTTATTTTTGAGTCTTGTTTGACACATACATCCCTTGACTTCTGTTCAGGAAATTCATTCAACGTTTCGGACACAATAGCTCCACTTGACTTCACTTTGGGGCTTTTTCTTCTACTACCCACCTTCCGTGATAGGAGATTAACGGATTCATACCTTAGAAACCCTGGGTGTGTTTTCTCTTTCTGGACATTTCTTAACAGGGCCAATGAATTGCTTAACAACTTTCTGAGTTTTCCATGGTAATTCCTTGGTGTCAGTCACAAGCTGAGGGAAGACTCATGGGACACTCACCCGTGGGTCCTCATGAACAGTGCTCAGATCCATGGTCCCTCAGAGGGAGGCGCTGGCCTGGGAGTGGGTCCCCCGGTTCACCTGAGTCCCATCTGGTGACTGACTTCCTGTTGCTCCTGTCCGTGGTGGGGTGTCTGTCATCACGGTGCCTTGTTACTGAGGTGGGGCTCATGGTGGTGGTTGTCACTGCAGTGACAGTTGACATTGGTGGTTGTCATGGTGATGGGTGTCTCTGAGGTGGTTGTCACTGTAGTGACAGTTGACATTGGTGGTTGTCATGGTGATGGGTGTCACTGAGGTGGTTGTCACTGCAGTGACAGTTGACATTGTGGTGGTTGTCATGGTGATGGGTGTCACTCAGGTGGGTTGTCACTGTAGTGACAGTTGACATTGGTGGTTGTCATAGTGATAGGTGTCACTGAGGTGGTTGTCACTGCAGTGACAGTTGACATTGTGGTGGTTGTCAAGGTGATGGGTGTCACTGAGTGGGTTGTCACTGCAGTGACAGTTGACATTCGTGGTTGCCATGGTGGTGGGTTGTCATCATGGTCACGTTGGTGGTCATGGTGGGTTGTCATTGTGGTGGACTGTCGTCAGTCCTCCTTGTGTAGGGACCTGCAGAAGTGTCCCGTCTGCTCGGGTCCAGCTCTCTGCTCTAGTCTGCTCAGGGGAAGCTCCTGCGACTTCTGTGGGCTCACACGGCCTTCCTCTCTGTGGGAAATGGAGAAGGCCTCCTTGTGGTGAAGAGGGAGAGCCGGTTCACGGATACCCCTAAACTGAGATGCCAAGTTTAAATCAACCACCACGGGCTTTGGCACAACACCTTTTGGAACAAAAGCCCGGAAATCAGGACCTTCACAGTGAGCACTCACAAGTCTCTGAAGCCGTGCACGTAGCGGGGTTCATGAGCAAAGGCCAGAAGTCACTTGATCCTCTCTTTGCTGAAAGACTGATACACACATCATGTCCAGGAGGTGGTCTTGCTGATGCATTTGGACCTGGCCCAACTATAGCCACTCACCTCTGCTGGCAAGTGCCCATTTCACTGCTCAAAGCTTGGTATTGTGTGCAGTGATGCAGCTTGATGGTTAGGAGAGAAAAAGGTCAAGGAACTAAAGCCTTCTCAGCTTTCCCCAAGGAACCAAGAACATGGAGGGGAGGAAAAAATGAGAATCATGTGAGAAAAAGCAGTAAATTTCAAGACCTAATAAAAGAGAAAATTCCAATATGGTCAGCAATGCAAAACCTTAAAAAGATGACAGCCTTGCAAAGAAAACCACTGAGATGTGCTCAGCTTAACAAGATAGTGGGTCGTGAGGTGGAAGAATTTGGCATGATGCTAAGATCACGAGAGACCCTGGTCAAACTTGGTGGCTTGAACAATTGTATTCATTTTTCCTTCTTGGAACTCCACTAATGTGGGAAATAAGTAATAAGGGGGAGGAGACAAGAGGGGCCTATGAACAATAACTTCTGTGGAGATGGGAATAAGAAGGATGAGCAGACTCAAGAAAGCCAAGGGTCAGTGGGTAGAGTGAGTGAGACCAGGCGAGGCACACCAGTTCCTGCCTCAGAACCTCAGGGGCCAGACACTGGAGCCCCACGTCATGAAATGATGGTCTGAAGCCATCTGCAGAGTGACTGGCTCCCTCTCCAGACTTCCCCAGCCCAGCAGGCAGCAACTGCCCTCCTCCGGCGGCAGCAGGCACAGTGGCAGAAAACCCAACCCAAGAGGTGCTAGATCACGAGAGGAAAGGCACAGCTGAGGGAAGGGGAGGCAAGCCTCACTGACAATGAGGATTCACTGGACTCTCCCAGGCTGAGCTGCAGGTCCCTGGCCCTGTCTCTTGCTCAGCTCCAGGAATGCTTGCTGGTGACTGCAGAATTCTCCTCTGGAGAAACAAAAGGATTTGAAGGGAAAACGAAGGGAAGACTATAAATAACTAGCTGACATTTGGGTATTTCTCCAATGAAAAGTTCAAGTTCAAGGCTGGAATAAAGCCTGCCGGTGCCATGCAGCCCACTCCTGAGGCTTCTATCAGCCTTCTGAGGCTCATTTAAAGATGTTCACAGATAAAAGGGTGAGTACGCAGCTGTGGAAACCCCCACATGGTAGACTTCACAACTAATGCACAAAATGGATCAGAAAGAGTAGAAGTGATCTAGGCCAAGCAGAAAGTATTTTCTTAAATCCAGAACACATTTCATTCATGAAACAAAGTGAGCACAGTAAAATAAAAAGATATAAAGAAAAACTCAGAGAACAAGTAAGTTTAGAAGTATAAAAGTATGATTGTTGAAAAAAACATGAATAGATGAAGGGAAAGACAAATTTGAGAAATTCTCTGAGAAAAGAAAACCAAAAGAAAAAGAGAAAAAATGGGAGATAAGGGCTGGGGTTGTGGCTCAGTGGTACTCAGTGGTGTGAGGCACTGGGTTCAATTCTCAGCACCACATTAAAACAAACAAGAAAAATGGGAGATAAAACTGTGGCTATCAGAGGATGATGCAGAAGTGACCCCCAATAGGAATTTTAGTGAAAAATTAAAACCAAGGGAAGGAAATGTCAAAGGAAACCTTCATGAAATTTCTCAGAATTGAATATATGACTTTCAAGAGTGAAAAAGTAATCAAATTCCCAGCACAACAGATGAAAAACAGGCTCACACCAATACATATCACCATGCAAATGAAAAATAAAACGAAGTAGCTTCATAGAAAGACTGTGGAATAGACTTTAAAAAACAAGTAAACTGAACAAAAATAGGACATGTATAAAAGATCAGGAATCAAAAGAGCAAGGACTGCCTGCAGACACCATGTGCCTAACCAGGAAGGAGTGGCTGTTTCCATGGGTCAAAAAATAAGACAGTAATGCCTGCTCTCATGCCTTCTGTTCAGCACCATGCTGGAGCTTGTAGCCCATGCAATAAGATAAGAAAAAAGAAGGCATCCAGATTAGAAAGGAAGGGATAAAAATATTCTTATTTACAAATGACAGGATTGGCTGTGTCTGAAGTCTAAAACGGAAATAGTGTGGCATAAATGTGACCAAGGATGTACAAGATTAGTACACTAAAAACTCCAAACCATCACTAAGAGAAAATAAAGAATACTTAAGAAAATGGAAAGATGTAATATGTCAATGGACTGGAAGACCAGTATTGTTAAGATATAAATTCTCTCTAAAATTCACCTATATATTTTATGAAATCCCGATTAAAGCTGCAGAAGTCCTTTTTGTTTAGGGTAGAAATTGGTAAGCTTATTCAAATATTTATATGGAAGTTAAAAGGACATAGAAGAGTCAAATGACTTTGAAAACATGAACAAAGCTGGAGGATTTATATCACCTGTTTTTGAGACTTTTGGTAAATAGACAGTCATCAGGACTCTGTGGTGTTGGCATAAAGGTAGAACAGTAGAGCAAAGTGACAGCATTGGGTGTAAAAGCAGGCCCACACCTGTGTCAACCAATGTCTGGCAAAGGCACCAAGGCAGTTTAATGTGGAAAGGATGATCTTTTTTTGGAAAATGGTACTAGAATCACTCATAACAATATGCAAAAATATCAACCCTTACCTCATGCCGTGTGCAATAGTCAGGTCAAAAGGCCTCACAGGCCTAAATGAGAGCTAGCAATGCAGGATGTCAGGATGGTCCTGACCTTTCTGCAGCAATGAGGTCACTTTAGTGTTCTGAGCAGACAACAGCCATTGGTCCTGTGACCACTTGTGTGGTGAAGGAACTCATCATTTATTCTATTTAGGTGAGAATGATTAAATGCTAAATTTTAAAAAGTTACATGTAGCTCTTGGCCATTGAATTAGCACATTTTCAGGTGAAATCAGGAAAAAAGTCTTAGCAATTTGGACTTTGACAGTGATTTCTTAAGTAAAATAGAAAAAGCATGTGCCATAAAAGAAAATCAGCAAGTCAGACTTTATCAAAATTTAAAATGCTTATTTTTCAAAAGATACAAATCTTGTGAGAAAATATGCAAAAAACACTTATCCGATTTGTATCCATGATAAAGAACTCCCCAAACCTAATAATACAAAAAATGATTATAAAGCTGGACAAAATATTTGAACAGAAATTTCTCTCAAGAAGACATATGGGTGGCTCATAAGCATGTGAAAAGATGATGCCCAACGTAACTAGTCATTAGGGAAAAGCAAATCAAAGCTGCATTGCAGAGTGTACACGAGGATGCATGGCTAAAATGAAGCACCAAGGGCGTGGATGGAACTGGAACCTCAGACGCTGCTAGTGGAATGTAAAATAGTACAAACACTTGGAAGAACAGTTTTGCAATGTTTTAAAAAGTGAACTGACCTCTCATGTGGTGTGACTATTCCACTTCCAGCTGTTCACTCAAGAGAAATGAGAGCTTATGTCCATATGTGACCTGCATCCAAATTCATGACTGAAAACTGGAAAAAATGTCCATCGGCAGGTAGATAAACAAGCTATGCAGTGTAATGTTACTCAGCTGAGAAAGGAATGATGCACTGATACAGGCTATTTTTTTAATGAATTGTAGAATCAGTATGCTAAGTAAAAAAGTCAGACAAGCCGGGCGTGGTGGCGCACGCCTGTAATCCAAGCGACTTGGGAGGCTGAGTCAGGAGGATCACAAGTTCAAAGCCAGCCTCAGCAACTTAGTGAGGCCCTAAGCAACTCAGTGAGACCCTATCTCAAAATAAAGTACAAAATAGGGCTGGGGATGTGGCTCAGTGGTGGAGTGCCCCTGAGTTCAATCCCTGGTTCCAAAGAAGTCATACAAAAAAGAGTTCATATAATGCTCACGTAAGGGCTAGTAAATGCAAACCATTCCACAGTGACAAAAATCACATTAGTGGTTGCCTGTGGGTGGAAAGCGCAAGAAGAGGGATTCATAGAAAGGAAAAAGGATTCTTGGGGGTGGTAGATATATTCATTGTCTTGATTGTGGCGATTTCATGGATACACACATTTGTCAAACTGTATTGAATCAGACACTTTATCATGCACAGTTTATTGCATGAAGTATCCCTCAGTAAACTGCAAAAAACAAATAGTAGAGATGACTCAAAAGCAACACAGAAGACTGTCAGCCAGGAGCAGTGGCACACACTTGTAATTCCAATGACTTGCAAGGTTGAGGCAGGAGGATTTCAAGTTTGAAGCTAGCTTCAGGAAATCTGCAAGACCCTGTCTCAAAATAAAAAGGCCCTAGGATGCACCTCAGTGGTAGAGCACCCCTGGGTTCAGTCCCCAGTAACTAACACACACACACACACACACACACACACACACACGACAAAATCTCAAGGGAAAGCTTTGTTTTAGCCTAGAATCCTATACCCAGTTAAACTACCACTCACGTGGCAGCCACTCATGTGGAAGGTATAATTTGCCAAAACAATCAGGAAACAGTAAGCAAACATTACGGAATCCATACATAGGAATGGCACAGGAGGAGAGGTGGAGGGAAATGTGAAGATGACATTCACACAGCAGCCCACGGGGACTGGAGCCAGGGAACACAGGGAACCTGCAGGGCTGGCTCCAAGAAGTGGAACAGATGGAGTCCCTGGGTGTTCAACCTGGCAGGGAACTGCTCATGGGTCTGCCGAGACATGCGGAGTGGGAAAGAAGCTGTGATGGGAACACAGAAAACTAAGAAGGTGAGCGGGAACAGCTCTCACAGAACAAGACTTTAATGGTGTTAGGGAAAATAGTCTCCAAGAAAGGAGACATGGTCAAGTCCACTGTGCTCAGCTACGAATGGTTCTTCCATGTTCCAAATGAACACTGAACACTAGTGTAACAAAACCCACGACGCACCCACTGTGGGAGAGAAGAGGGAGGGAAGAACATAAAGAGCATGGCAGCCTTTCAGCCTCCACTAAGATCCAAACGGAGAGCACCTGCAATTCCCAAGAAGCACTGTCAGCACGTGCAGGCCAGCGCAGGACCAACGGGAGACCATGGGAGTGGTCTGAGGGGGGCCTGCAGCAGGGGCTGTGCACTCCTCGTGGGCCTGGGATGCTGGTGGCTCTGAATAGTGCTCGGGGGGTTGCATTAGCATGAACACCAGAACCTGCAGCGCTGGATCTCAGTCTTGAATTCTGCTCATTGATGCCCTTGCTCTTCCTTCAGCTCTCTGCATTTGTTTTTCTATACAAAGGGCAAACAGGGGCCAAGGCATAGCTCAGAGCAGAGCCTGGGCATCTCCTGCGAGGGCCAGGCTCCACCCTCAGTGTGTGTGTGTGGCGGGGGGCGGCAACACTGTCCTTGCATCTCAGCAGCAGGGAGGATGGAGGTTGTGTGAGAACCGCAGAGTCAGGGAGCGCCTTCCACACTGCATTCTTCCAAAGGGATTAAAGTGTTTACAAAAAATACTTAATTTCACAAATTAAGCTGAATTCAAAATAAATAAGAAAAATGAGTAAAAACTGGCACTTAGGAGTCATTCCGTTTCCTTCTTCTATAAATGGGGTAAAGGTCATGAGTTAGTGGGTCACCTAATGTGACAACAGTGCAACCCCTGGCCCTGATGCAGTGGGTGCCCTGGGCTGGACTCAAGGCCAGCTGGATTTCCTGAAGTCCCAGCTCCAGGTGGGTGGGGGGATCACTGACTTTAGACCCCAGGGGCTGAGCTGCTCTGGGCTGGAGGAGAAGCCAAGCTCGGAGTGCGCAGCAAGGAGCTGGTTGGCGTCACGTCAAGGGCGCACCCTGTCTCCTGGCTCTGCAGAGACCCTGCCTGGGGAGCAGGCACTGCAGACAGGCAGGTCAAGATACGGTCATCACAGTGACCACCTTTTGGAAAAGTAGGTGGGGGCTGGACTCAGGGGCAGACAGAGGCCACTGTAAGCTGATGGAGGAGGCGCAGACGAGCCTCCTCAAGGAGGAGGGCCGAGGCTGGCTGGCCACAACAGAGGCACGGGGAGGCTGGAGCACACCCCTCAGTCTCGGGAGCATCTGCCCTGTGACGCTCGGCTGCGGGCCCCTCCCCAGAGTGGGAAGGATTCCTTTCTGTCCTTCAAGCCACTGGAGTGTGGTCATTTGTCCTGGCAGCACCGGAGCTGACACAGCGAGGCCTATGGAGCACACGGCACTGAGCCGTCCCCAGGAGGAACACAGGGGAGCCGATGACAATGGCCCCCGTGGCCCAGAGCCTGGCTCCCCTGAGACCCGCCCTCCTCCTGCACCCCTGCCCTGAGGTGGCGCAGCCTGGTCACCGAAGCCGTCTTGTCTTCCTGACATTTGGTCTCCCCAGTGCGACCCTCCTCTGGCCTCCGACTCAGTGCTGGCTTCTAAGAAAGCTCCTGATATTCGCTCAGGGCTCTGTGTGCTTGCGGCTCGGCTGAGCTGTACTTGCTCCTGTGATCAGCCGTTGGATGAGTCTTGCTAGCCAAATAATGACCTCCTCCAGCTCCACCGCAAGGGTAGGATCGGAACACAGGCTCTGACCACAATGGGCAGGAGGTTCTCAAGGGTGTTTTAATGGTGAAGATCAAAACCACCTCATGTATTTTCACTGACCCTGGGTGAAAATAGATAACGAAACCTGATGTCTTTTATGTATTGATTTATTTCCCGTGGTACCAGGGATTGAACCCAGGACACTAGGCCACTGAACCACATCCCCAGACCACCCCCCTTTTATTGAGACAGGGTCTCACTAAGCTGCATAGGGTCTTGCTAAGCAGCTGAGTCTGGCTTTGAACTCACAATCCTCCTGCCTCAGCCTCCTGAGCTGCTGGGATTACAGGCCTGCAACACTATGCCTGGCTCTGATGTCTTTTATTTTTGCTCAAAGTAGGGTCCAGTGGAATGCTGATGAATTGTAAGTTCTGTCTTGTTCTCACTTGCTTCCTTCTCTCTTACTGTCTGGATTTTTGCTTAATTTTGCTCAGCTTAAAGAAACAAAAGAAGAAGAAAATGAATTTAAAAAAAAATAAAAAGCTTTTGAAAAAGAATGCCTAAAATACAGTCCTGAGAGTTGACACTTTGGATGGAAGCGTTTTCACATATTTGTGTATATTTGATGAGCGTGCAAGATAAAAGTAGCTGCTTAAAAAGTGAAACTATTGATCAGAAGCTAGGGTTTGGGCAACAGGACTGACCTCTCTGCTTTCTTTTCCTTTCTTTCTTTTGCGGGGCTGCAGACTGAGCAGGGCACCTGCCTACCAAGCCCCACCCAGCCAGCCCCGCTGCTCCTTGAACAGCAGCCTTCACAGGCTGAGTTGAGGGTCCTGGTTCTCCTCAGCACATGGTGCCAGGACTGGCACTGCCATGAGAGCCACAAGGGTATCCCTCACACACTGCCCACCTCCAGGACTGTGGCCACTGGCACCAGGTGGCTCACACAAGAAAGTCCTGTGCTCGAAAGCAGAATGTGACAGCAGAATTGTCCACGTTGGAGTCGATGGAATGCAATGGAAAAGTAGAATCCAGAGTGACCTGAAGCAGCTTGACTGATGGTCATGACTAGTGGACCAGCATCCTGCAGCACGGGAGTGGAAACCCCAGTGAGGGAGCACTGGCCGACATGACAGACGAAAATCTCTGGGCATGGTAGCAATTTCCTGGCGTGGGAGTGTGGGTGCTGGTGTTTTGTCTAGTTTTCTCTGAGCTGCATAGATTTAAATTCCGTTATGTTAATCTAAGATGTTAATGTAAAAACTTTCTTGTTCATTTTTTAAAAATAAATGAATCATTTATTTCATCCTTTAAATGGAGAATACTGTTAGAAATGTCTCAATTTTAAAACACTGACTATGAAATTTGGATAATAAACTAAATTATCCACTTACTAAGGGAAATTATATAAAATTTTAAAAACTAATTAAACCAACACTTTATTATTCCACAATGAATAAATCACCTCTGGCAATTATTTGCAGAAAAATAAAATTGTATTTAAAACTTCAGCTTAAATTAAGTGATGCAATTGCATATAAGCAAACCCCGATGGTTTCAAATGACTCCATAAGCTGTGATTGTGATATCACCTGAACAGCCCAGGGTTCCCACCACCCTGCAAGCCCTAGTACTTTCTCACAATGCCCCGGCTGAAAGAAATGCCTAATGGTTCCGTTGAGCAGTTAAATTTCTGTTCCAGTAGCTTGGCAACCTTTTAAAAAAATAACACATAGACTGAAAGAAATAGAATATTTTGCTTCACTCTTTGGAAGAGCCACCACTATGTCTTGTCAGTCCCTATCAACCCCTAGCCTGTCCCTGGCTGGTCCCCATTCCATTTTCCTGGTCTGTACCACCTTCCCTTGGAATTGCCTTTGATGTGCAACTGCCCCAAACCCAGTTTCCTGAGGCTGTGATGTCACAGAGGAGTTCAGCTACAGGTTCCCTGGGGACTGCGGCCCCTCCTGGTGTCTGCGTCCTACCTGGGCTGCTGCACTGCCTTCAGGGCTTGGAAATACCCTGAGCTGCTCCCCTGAGCTCACTGTGGGGCCTGAGGTCTTGGCTTGCGGTTGGGAACTCCCAGGAATGGGACAGAGTGGTGACGGATGACTCCTGCTGCTTGTCCCGAGGGCCTGCACATTACGTCCTTTGCACAGTGCTGACATAAATCATTCCCATCATAAAACATTGTCTGCAGTTTTGAATACGGAACTTTGAAAATACAAGCAAGTCACACAAATTCATACTGCAGTGAGGAGTTGGACAGAGAAGATAGAGCCGGTTGGAATTAGCTGGCAACCTACCGCCACGTGGAGGTCACTGTCTTGAAATTTGCCCCACCCCCTGGGTCCCTGAGGTGCCCCAGGGCCCAGCAGCCTGAGCCCCACTGCTCAGCTCTCCTGGCTCCTTCCCCGCCAGGCCACGTTCAGCCTGGGCGATGGCAGGTGCTGAGTCACCCCTTTGCGGCAGGGCCTTCCCTCTGTGGTCCCAGAAGGAAGCCCTTTCTCAGAGCATCATATGCAGGCTGATAGCCTGGCGCACACTCCTGGCCCCATGTGTGCCCAAGGGTGCAGCAGGTCTGGGGGGATTCTGAGGCAGGAGCCGACTCCCTGGCCCTGGGGCCAGCTTGGCACAGTACATCCACAACACAAACCCCCAGTCCTCCATACCTGGAACCTCTAAGCCATTCCCCAGTTCTGCCACCACAGTCCTCAGGCCCTGGCCCACCCAGCAGAGGCCAGTCACCCCCCTGCCCTTCCCCACGTCATCTCCGGCGGTCTGGGGTGCTATCTATAGCTCCCTCATCACCACCTGGCCTCTACCACATGTTGTGACCAGCCCGGGGACACTACCTCCTGTCCCACTCCACAATGACAAGGGGCTCTCTGGGCGGAGCAGGCCACACCCTCTGCACCAGGAGACATGCATGGCCCATGTCTTTCCTGCCAAAATGACCCAAGTAATCACTGATCGTTCTTCTGCATGCCCAGAACCAGGTCAATGCTGGAAATGACCTTTTTCTAAGAAATCGAGCCAGAATTGCTGCCCTCAAGGGCACTTGGTGATATTGGTGCTGTCCCCACGTAACCCTGCCCAGGGGCACACCTGCTCCCACAGTGCACTGCAGAAAGGAGAGTCCTCACAGAGCCGCATGCCACCGCAGCGGGAGCAAGGGGAGTGGGGGGCATTGTCTGGCCAACTTTAAAAAAATCCTGAAGTGAAGACTGCACCTTAAAATGTATCTTAAATGTTCTATTTTCCTGAAACCTACTTTAATATCATTGTAGCTGTTTCAAATTCAATAAAAATTTATGCTATTCAAATTGACATTGAGCTTGTAGATTATGGACTGGTGTTGCTGTCTATTTCATTTATATCATGTCTTGATGTAATTGAATGATTTAATTTGAACTTTAAATGCAATTTTATTTTTCTGAAAACAGTTACTATAGATGATGCATTTTTGAATAATAAAGTGCTAGCTTATTTATCTTTAAATTTCATGTAATTCCCTTAGTATGTGGATGATTCAGTTTGTTTTCCAAATTTCACAATCAGTATTTGAAATTGAGAATATGTTTCTAATAGTAGTCTCAGTCTGAAAGACTGAAAAAATTGGTTTATTATTTTAAGTGAGCATTTTATTTTGTTTTTGGTTCTGGTCATTTTGTTTGAGACGGGGTCCGGCTATGCTGCCTGGGCTGGTCTAGAACTCTTGAGCTCGAGTGGTCCTCCTGCCTCAGTCTCCTGAGCACTGGGACCATAGGCTCATGCCACTGTGTCCAGTCTTTAAATGAGTGCTTTGAATTTTAAAATTTAAAATATTTCTTATTTTTTCTTATTTCAAATTTATTTTCTTACGTGCTCTGTGGAGTTCTTCCTTGACCACATGGTCATCCGGGTCATCTGTACCTGCACCGAGAAAGGCGGTGAAGGCCATGCAGCAGCATTGGCGCCCGTCACAGTGAATGGGACGCTTTGTAGACACACGCTGCAGAAAAGGCCAGTGTGCGGTGCAAGTGCCCTGTGCTTCTCGCCCTCCTCCCTTCAGACATCTGAAGTCCTGGCTTGCTGAGTCTTTCACAAGGCAACACTGAGAAATCTGATAGCTGTTATTTGTAGTTTTCTTTTTTCCCCCTTTCCTTCCTTCCTTCCTTCCTTCCTTCCTTCCTTCCTTCCTTTCTTCCTTCCTTCCTTCCTTCCTTCCTGTGTGCATGTGCTATGGGGACTGGATCCAGAGTCTTACTCTAGGCAAGTGCTCCCTTTCCCCTGAGGACCCCCACCTGACAGCCATGATCTACTCCATGAGCCCACGTGATCACCCTGGGTGCAATACTCAATGGCCCTCCACTTTCCAAGTTCTCAGGCAGCTGGCATGGACACTGGGCCGTGCTGTGCTCAGGGGGCAGCGCACACCCATTCTATGCAAACACAGATCGTTTGGAGAAATCAGACATCAGCAAGGCACGCTGTCTGTCTTGGGTGCTCCTTTTCTCCTTAAAGCAGGCACATGTCTTTGCCATGTGCTTCCCGGGCTCTGCATGGACTGTCCTTCATGAGAGTGGAGACAGGTTTGCAGGGGCTGAAACAGCTGGTCAGAAAACTTGAATGAAGTCAATGGATCAGTTGTACCTGATTCCAATAATCCAGCTCGAGATTTTTTTTCTTCCTCCACTAATTCAATTTTTACTTCAAAAATTCACCTAAATTAAACAATTAAGTGAGAGTACTTTATTAATAATAAATTGCTGCTCGGATTTTAAGGATCTCCACACAGCCGTGGCAACTACTTACCATAAACAAGTATTTAGTCTCCAAATGCAGGTTTTCCAAGCGTTGTCTAGGATCTGCTTCAAAACCTCCTTCAGTGTGCTTCAGAAAGGGCAGACTCTTGAGGCTCTGGGTCAGCCCCTCAGGAGCCCCAGGTAGGGGATGGGGCTTGCAAGGGGCTCCCCCAGTGATCTTGTTGCCCTGAGGTTGACAGACAGCTGCGTGAATCTCCACATCTGAATCTCTGACCACCGGGACAACCTGAAGCAGCCAGTCATGAAAAGCCCAAGCTGGGCTCTGTTCAGATTTGCCTGGCGAGCTCCACCCACCATCCACTCAGCCTCCTCGTCACCGTCCAGACCACATGCACTCTGCAGAGGAAGTCCCAGGAGCACCACAGTCACAGGTGGCCTCCCGGCTCCTCCAGGGTGGGCCGGGGTGCTCAGGTAGCAGCCGGCACGCCCCGTCACACAGCTGCACCTCCCCTCACTCTGCCTGTGTGACTGTGCACCCCGTAAGAGAAGGGGAGCCCTGGCAGGATGACCTTCGCATTCCCGGCAGCTGGCAACAGGCCTGACGTGTTTGTGCTTGTGGAAGAAGCCGGACACATGATGTCCTGGCAAAAACTGCATGCTGCACAGTCGGGATGAATGTAAAGATTGTCATGTGACTCTAAAGAGGAGTCCCTGGTCTCTGGGATGAAGGGGGGTGCTGTGGTTTGTGTGTGACCATTGATTCCTACCTAGGCTTCTTCTGGCTCCTGATGCCCCAGTTCTCCTCCCACCCCCCCATGTGAACAGTGCTCCTGCTTCCTGCGAGCTTCCTCGTACTTGCTGGGCACCGTGCCTCCAGAGCATATGTCCCTAGGAAGCTGGAGTTTAGCTGCTGTTTTATTTAGGAAACAGAGGCCCAGGTGAGGAAGCGCTATTGATAAGGGAAAGGGCAGGTGGACAGTTCCACCAGGATGAGGGCCCCTCTGCAGCTCAGTGAGCAGCACAAAGCACTGAGCTCCTGCTCCCCCAGCCACAGGGCTCTCTCAGGCAGAAGCTGGGGCTCGGTCACTTACTGAGGTCTCTCCTGTGGTCTGGATCACTTAAGGTGGGACTGCTCAGTCCTTTCCTGGTTAGAACATGCCCACCTGGACTTCCTCCTATTTGCAACTTAGAAATGAGAGGTTGGCCTTTCCTTCAAATTTTTGGTGGCCTATCTTGACGCGATTACGGTTCTGTGTTTGGGTTTTATATGCCTATAGCCACCTCCGCGTACTCATCAGGTGACATCTGGGGTCAGTCCTTGAGCTAGCCGAGACTCTCCTTTCCATGAGTGGGTAGACCATGTGCCACCGCTGCTGCCAAACGTCATCGCTAGTTAGCATTTCCGGGGTGCCGGAGAGCAAACAGCTCTGGGTGATGACTCTTGTCAGTTTCCCCATTGTCAAGCCCAATCTCACGATCCTCCACACTCACAATATTTCCCCACTGGGAACATGCCTGACATTGCAATTTCTCAAAACTGCAGCTCTGCAGTGAATGCCTAATTCCTGAAACTGCAAAATCTAACAAAAGCTGATTTTTTCCACTGATTTGACTGGCTGACTGTTTCCAGGCTTTGCATGTGATGACCCGCTGTTCCTCACAAACAGCATCTTTAATGTCCCCACAAGGTTGTTCTGAAGTGGCACAGGACAATTAAATCCTCGCAAGCTGCCTGCAGGGCACCAGAATTGCTCCTGATGTCCAGCATTTCTGTCCTGAACTAATTCTGCCCACAGGTCACACCTGACAATGGAACCAGTAGAATTTTGGTGCTGGGTTTTGAACTCAGAACCAGTTTCCAGCGCCAGGCTTCAGGCCGTGGAGTCAGCTAAGGATGCCTGGCTGCACCTGGAACTATTCGTCCGTGTTGTTTTAGAAACTCCCCTCCCTCCCTGGGCTGCTAGTGTTTTCATATTTGAGATGAAAATGTGGAGGAAAATATGGCAATCATGTGCTTGTTTTTTGTTTTTACTATCAAAATAGGTTATCTTTTCCTGTCGTTGGATGTACCATTCGTTTGGATTCTTACACATTTTTCATGTTAAGCCTCTTGATGGAGTTTCAAGCACAGATTTCCCAGCTTGGCTTGAGGAAGAGGAAGGATCTACTCGCTTCCCGGTCCGCTGGCCTCCCTCTCATCCTTCACCCCAAACCCAGGACTCGGTCGGGTGCTGGAGCGATGAGCCGGTGGCTTCTCCCCGCCAGGCCGCCGGATTCTCCAGCCTACCCGCGAAAGGGGTCTGGCGACAACAGGCCTTAGTACAACACCCTCCACAATGCTGCCTCACACATGCCCCCAGATAGATCAAGGGCTGCGGAGAATCCACGACGAGTCGGGTTTCGGAGGGAAAGGGAACAGGAGAGCCGGCGAGGGTTTGGTCTCTGAGTTTTTTGTTATGGAAATGGAATCGCTTTTATAAAACGGGGCTTCTTAGGCAAAAGGAACCATTCTACCTAGACCCCCGTCCAGAGCAGCAGTGTGAAAGACGACCCCAGGAGTGCGAGATGCAGGCATTTCCTTGAGATGGACTTTGGACCCGCGGCTACTCGCCGCGAAGGCCCGGCCCGCGGCGGTCCCGCCTGCCCCAGCTGCCCTCCGCCGGGCCGCGGCCGTGGCTGCAGGCCGCCCGCCTCCTCCCGGCTCTGGCTGGCGACCCGCCGGGCGACCATGGCGCCCCACCCCCTCCCTGCGCCCACTTGTTGCCGTCGCCGAGACCTGCTAGTTCCGCCGGCTGATTGTTAAGAAGGGTTTGACTCGCGCTGACCCGGGGTCAGGACTCTCTCCGCAGTGACCCTGCTACTCTGAAACACAAAACGCTGCCCTCGGCCCTCGCATCAGTCATTTTAATCCCCTGCCCGCCCTCCGGGCCCGGCGTGGGCCCGAGAGAGCTGGGCTCCGAGGCCGCGCCAGCGACCCCGCGGCCCTCCGCGTCCAACCCGCGGGGATGCGGCGAGGGAAGGGGGACCCGCTGTTCCCAGGCACCTGCCCGACCCGGCCCTGGGACAGGGCGTCCCGGGCTGCAGGGGTGGACGGGGAAGCAGAGCGCGGCCTCGCTGGGGCGAGCGAAAGACAAAGGAGGCCAGAGAGCGCACAGAAAGGACAGTGAGCGGACGGCGGCGGTCCTGGAGCAGAGGGGAGAGCGTGGGGAAAGCGAGAAGTAAAGCTGAATGGACGGAGGGGCGGCGGGGAGGCAGGAAATGCACCGGAATGAGAAGGAGAGCGCGCGGGGTTCCGGGCTGAGGCGAGCGCACAGCGCGAGGAAGAGCCACTTGCGAAGCGGGAGGCGGGGCGGGTGGGGACCGGCGCGCCCAGGCCCGGACCCGCAGGAGCCCCGTCCCCGCTCCGAGGGGTCCGGCACCCAGGACCCGGGCTGCAGGGCGCCCCCCGCCGCCGCGCTGCCCTCGCTTGGCTCCCGGGGGCGGGCGGAGCGGGGTCCTGCGGGCGCGCAGCTGGAGAGGAACGACCGGGGCGGGAGGCGGGAGGCGGGAGGAGGGGCGCTGGGAGGAGGGAGGCCGCGAGGGAGGGGGAGGGGGAGGGGTGCAGGCTCCGGGCCCCCCGCCGGGCCTCGCCCTGGGGCTGAGGAGGCGGTCCCCAGGCCCCGCTCCAGAGAGGGAGCCCGCGCCAGGGTGAGTCTCCAGCGAGCCCACCTCCCGCCGCCGATCCTGCGGGCCTGGGGCTCTCGCGCCGGGGCCTGCGCCCCCTCGCCCCTCCCCATCTGGCTGGGCCTTTCAATCCCGCCAAATAGTCACGCTGAAAGAAAGCCGCGCCAAGGCCACGTCTGCTTTTCACTTGAAGTTTCCAAGGACTCAACCTATGATTAGACTCTGCGCCGACGTTGCTGGAGCCTGTGCTCCGCGCGCCAGGCTGCGGAAGCGGGGCGGGGGCGAGGGGCGGGAGCCTGCGGGAGCCCACCCGGGCCGTGGGCCCTGGGCCGTGGGCCGGGTCCAGCCCAGGTCAGCGCGCCTCCAGGGGCATGCTTCCTAGGCCAGACTGATCGAATTAACTGGAATTTTCCGGAGACAGATCTGCGGTGCCCAGTCTTTGTCGGGAAAATGAAATGCGTGAATATGAGTGTGATTCTTCTCCCACACGCATGATTTTAATAGACCCATCAGTCACACTCCCCGACACATCTGCAGATCAGGCGCGCGGCACCCGCAACTCTTAAAAAAATCAATTCATCTAGTTACTGGTGGGCTTTTTGAGGGAGGATGTCAACTTCTTAACAACAGTAACAAAGGGGCCAGTGAGTTGAAAAACAAAACAAGGTAGAAAGAAAGAGAAAGACCCTCAAGCACACCGTCCTGCAGCTTTGAGAGCCTGGCCCCTAGCAATGGGAGGTGTGGGAAGAAGTCACCAAGTTACTCAAACTTTATCCCGGGACTCGGAAGGATTCGTTCTCCACTCGGGCTTCAAACAAAATTGGAATAAGGGCAGAAACACCACCCTGTGATTTGGAAATGAATTCAGTTATCATATAATAATTATCATCATATAGTATTTCACTTTTGAAAACGATGAATATTACCTGGGCAGGAACGGAATTCTCAGCTGAGTGAGACATCCTGGGGCCTAGTGGAATGTTCCTCCACTAGTCGAGACTGCCAGGGCTGATCCAACTCAAGGCCGACTTGAATTCCTGCAGTCCCTCTTTCTCCACTTCCCCATTGTTTCTAAATTAAGTCATTAAAGAATTTATATCTGCCTTTCTCCCTGTAACTCTGATCAACAGAACAAAAAGAAAATAAGGTGGTTTGAGCACCTGGCTTTGAGTATCCCCAACTCTAAGTCCCTCCTGCAGGGAGCAAGAGCGGCCTGGCCTGGTGCTCCCAGTGCCCTCAGGAAACTTAACTTCTTTATTCTGCAGCTTTAAAGTGGAGTCCAAGTAACTAGTACGTGTGAGGAGCCAAGACAGGTGCCCATGCTCCAAGGCCCACAGAAACCACCTCTGTGGAGGGCAGCAAGGCCACCATGTCTTCCGTGGAAGAAAGTACAGGGTGGTGCACTGCCCACTTACCATAGTCAGCAGAGAACACGAGCAAGATCCTTCCGGCTGTGCACTTCAGGGTAAGTGTGGCCTGGCCCTGAGAGCTCCGTGCTGAATTAACACAGAGCATTACAGAATTTCCCAAAGCACCTCCCACAGGGACTGCGCGTGGCATTTGCTCCCAGACTGTCTCACGGTGCCGCTCCCCCACCAATCCAGGTAGCACACAAACACTTTTAGAAACAACTGTTTCACAAAAGATCAAATCCCTAAAAGGAAAAAAAAGTGAAGAAAGAAAAAAGGGGGGACTTTTATTATCTTATTAGAAAGCAGTGGACATTGTTCTTGAATTTTTTGCAATCACCTTTAACGAATGAGTGGTTTAAGCAAAATTATCAAAATGACTCAAAAAATTACACGTCAATTGTCAGATTAGCATCATACTTAAAGCTATTCTCCAATGCAGGCTGAATCCCGTTCTCACTAAACTGATAGCGCAGGCCCACTTCTGAATGGATGGTGCACTCATTCCAAGACAAGAAAAGATGTTGAGGAAAAAAATTAGAGGAGAAGCCTAAAGCTGCTGAAATTAGCATATTTCTCATCTGGACTTAAAGGTGTTTTTTCTTTTCCAAAAATAGATTTCATCTTACTGTTATGATTAATTTCAAAATGTATTTGCTACAGCATAACTTTTAAATGCAATATTTAATGCTGTCAGATTACTTGAAGACAGAGTTTTACAGAAAACTTTAAATTCCAGAAAAAAACTGCAATGTACCAATAAACACCTAGAAAAAATATAATTAAAAAATTTAAAGCATCAAACAACCTCAAGATCTTGTCAGGAATAAACACGGCAAATGGCAAATGCATTCGTTCTTATCAGTTAGCAACTTGCATCCCCTTCCCGCAGGCAAGGGGGTGTTCCATTTGTGTGCATGTGAAAATCTATCAAAATCACTTTGCCTTTTCCCAAGGAGGGAGAAGCTAGCAGGAGGGGCTGGGGATGGACTCTGGGCTCAGAGGCAGTGTATTTTGGTTCAGCCATAGTGCTTCTTTGAACCAAGTTCAGATAAATTCCATCTGCAATCCGATTGCAGGGTAATTGGGGGCGCCAAGCCCCTGCCATGCTCCTTTCCCCCACCGTTGGCCTGCTCTCCCCATTGGGGTCTTCCCTTCCTCCTTCCTCCCAACTGTCCTGTAGATGCCCTGCCAGGTGGAGCTGCAAAGCTCTCAGCAAGTAAATGCAGAATGCCTGAGCCGGAGCAGTTAAAGAGCTAGACCATAAAGAGAATCATTTCTCTTCTGTATTAACGCTTCAACTCAACAAAATCGTCTATGGACTTTAACTTTCTTCCCTTCCATGGAATAAAGCTCATGAAAATCCTACCCGCTGCTTCCTGGGTTCCCTTGTTCTTAATTCCTGCTGATGATTTTCATCTCCAACAGATTGCTTATTGTATTTTGAACTCTTAAAACATGCATGTAAAATTAGCACGTTTCAATTTCATGGGTAAAATCAGGCCTTTTCTCTTAAATGTATTGACTCAAAACTCAAAGCATTTTTAGGGGAATCTTTTCAGTTTTAGAAGAAAAGCTTTTAGGAAACTATATACATATCTGGTTCCTCCTCTCCGCACTGTAACGCCTAAATAAAAATTTCACAATGCATTTACAAGAAATAATACAAAACCAAAAAATGGAAATGCTCAGATACAGAAAGTTTTACAAAACCCAGAATATAACTCCGCCATCTGAAGGGGGATCTCTTTGTATAAATTAACAAACCAACCCAAAGGAGCGGTAACAGCTACAAAAAACTTGTCAATGTTTGGATCTGCCTTACTACATTTGTAACAAGTGAGAACAACTCGCGGTCACTTGGCCTCGGGCAGTCAAGCATCAGGAAGCGACGCAGGGAGGAAAGTTAGGGCGCCGGCCTGAATACAAAAGTTGGCCTCGCCTCTCGCTTGGTTTTGTCTTTTTGTCCCCTCGAGCAGAGAAAACGCTTTCTGCCTCCTCCGTGGATGATAAATACTGTACAAAAACTCTCGAGAAAACACCAAAGTTCAGTCTAAAACGCAAGACGTGTGTCAGCGTTTCGTGGTCCCAGGAGCTCCTGGAAAGGTGAGTGAGGGGCGTGTGTCACCTGGTGTTCATCTCCAGTGTTTTCATTTTTACAAGAACGTGGAAACGTCTGTACAAAAGCAAGGCCGCGCTGGACCCGGGCGACAGCCCGAGCGCTGGCCCCGCGCTCGTCGTAGCCGGGTCGCCAGCACCGAGCCTCTGTCCCTGGCATTCCGGCAGCGCTAGATGTGCGTCAGGGGCACCGTGCCATTGACGCCCGCACCCGCGCCCTGGTAGTGCTGCGGCAGCGAGTGCAGCCGGCTCTGCGCTGCGGCTGCCGCGGCCGCCGCCGGGTCGCCACCCTCGCCGGCAGGCAAGTACATGCTGATCATCTCCCGCAAGTCCCCGGGGCATGGTGCCCGCGAGTGTGCTGGGGCCGGCGGGCTGCCGCTCGGCTCCGACTTGACCAGCGAGCCTAGCGCACCCAGGGCACCCGACGACGCTGCAGCGGCGGCAGCCGCCGCCGCCACTGCCGAGTTCTGGTGTGCGCCGCCCGCGGCAGCGGCAGCGGCGGCCGCGGCGCCGTAAGGAAGGCCGCCGTAGCCCGAAGGCGAGGCGCTCATATAGCCCTGTGAGTTGGAGATGGGACTGTACTGCAGCGCGCCCATGTCGTAGCGGTGCATGGGTTGCGGGTTGTGCGGGTGCGCGTGCGGGTGGTGCGGGTGCGGGTGCGCGGGGTGCGCGTGCGGGTGCGCGCCGCCCGCGCCGGGATGCTGCCCGTAGGCCAGCTGCGCCTCCTGCATCATGGCCGCGGCCGCTGCCGCAGCAGCCACCGAGCCAGGGTAGGCGCCGTTGGCCCAGCCATTGACGTGCGCGTAGCCGCCGCCCGCCGCGCCACCCGGACTCTCCAGGCGCTGGCCCACCGCCGCCGCGCCCACGCCCACACCCACGCCCATGGCCACCGCAGCACCACCGCCGCCAGCGCCCGCCGCCAGCAGCCCCCCCGGCCAGCGAGTACTTGTCCTTCTTGAGCAGCGTCTTGGTCTTGCGGCGCGGCCGGTACTTGTAATCCGGGTGCTCCTTCATGTGCAGCGCGCGGAGCCTCTTGGCCTCGTCGATGAACGGCCGCTTCTCGGCCTCGGACATGACCTTCCACTCGGCCCCCAGGCGCTTGCTGATCTCCGAGTTGTGCATTTTGGGATTCTCCTGGGCCATTTTGCGCCGCTGCCCGCGGGACCACACCATGAAGGCGTTCATGGGCCGCTTGACCCGGTCCTGGTTGGCCTTGGCGCCCCCGCCGCCGCCGCCGCCCCCACCTCCGCCCCCGCCGCCTGTCCCGGCCGGGCCCGAGAGGTTCGTCGGGGCCTGGGCGCCGCCGGGCGAGTGTAGGTCGGTTTCCATCATCATGCTGTACATCGGGGCGGCTCGCGGGTTCACCGGCACCGCGCGGAGAGAGCCTGGAGCATAGACGGCCGGGTGGGGGTGAGATGGACAGGGGCTCAAACCGAGCGAGACGCGGAGGGGGGTTGCCTAGCACGGAGAAGAACGGGAGGTGGAGGTAACGAGAACAAAAAAGAGGCAGAATCACACGCACTCGGTGCCGGTTCGGCTCGCGGTGGAAAGTTTCTCCTCGTGCACAAACCACTTGCCAAAGAGGCCGACGGCCAGGATCGCCGCCGCCACTGCAGCCCAGTCGCCTGCGGCGGAGCTGTTCACACAGGTGCAGTCGTGGCCAAGTTGCGGCTTCACTTTCTGGGCCGGGAGCGGTGCTCTGGGCCCGGCCCGGGCTCGCTGCTCCTCTTTGCCGGCCGCTGCCGCCGCTGCCTCCTTTCTCCTGTGCTCAGTCCTCAGCGGCCTCCAACTCCTGGGTCGCAACTTCTAGCAGGGCGGCACGCCGCGTGCGCGGGGCATGTGCGGGTCCCAGTCGCCCGGGGAGAGCCAGGCGCCGAGGGGGGGGATGGAGGGGGGTCCAGAGGGGGCGATTACGGTGCAGCCAGGGAGGGGGTCTGGACCGGCGAAGGAGTGAGAGCGCGCAGAGAAGCCAGAGGGCCGGGCCAAAGAGTCCCGGACTGGCTGCCCGCTGCCTTCCCGGGGCAGTGCGCTCGGAGCGGAGGCGCACGCGGGGCCGGCGGCGCGCGGGGCCCAGCAGCCATACGCAGGGCCCGGGCTGCCATTAAATGAGCGCGCCGCGGCCAATAGGAGCCGGCGGCGGCGGTGATTTGCATGGCGCGCTGGCGAGTGACGTGGGGAGGGAGTAGATGCACTGGGCGCGGGCGGCGGAGCGGGGAGAAGGAGAGGAAGGGGGGGGAGCAGGGCAGGAAGGAGGGGGAAAGGAGGCCCGGAGGGGGGGTCACAGCCACACTGCTTCCTGAGCGCGCGCGCGCCGCGGCGGCGGCGAACCCCGATCTCACCCCCCTTGCCTCTCACCGCCCGCGCGCTCAGAATGATTAACGATTGGGCTTAAAAGCAAGGCGAAGAAAGAATCGTTGTTTGGGGTGGGGGGCGGGGGTGGATACAGCCTGCGGGCCGTGCTTAAATGTGCTCACTGGCGACCCAGCTCCTCCTCTGTCCCCGCCAGCCAAGTCGCGCCAGCAGGGAAGGAGAAAGTTGGGAGACAGAGGCCAACATCTCGCCTCAGCTCATTCCGAGTGCAGAAAAGGATGCGAGCAGGGGCGACCGGCCCAGGCAGAGTGCACAAACCGAAAGCCCTCCTCACCGTTCTCCTGCAAGGATCAGGCAGCCCAGGCGCCCCCACCCTCCGAGTTCAGTGCATGCTTCTCCCGCACGTGCAGTGCGTACGGAGTTCGCCAGTGCCAGTTCCCTCGGAGAAGGCCTTTACAGTCCAGGCCTCAGAATCCTGGCAACTGGGGGCGCATTTGTATGGCGCATGGTTCACAGCTTCGTTTAGTACAGGCCCTGAACTTTTTCCAGAGGCCGGGTTCCAGGCTTTCAGTGAGCTTGGAGGTTATAGCCAGTACTCATCCCATTTAACGTCCTCCTCTTCCGTTTCTTAGAAGGTCATAAGACACATCTGGAATCTAGTTACTGCAACAGTTGAAAAAGTTTGTTGAAATAGCAGGAGTGATCCAGCCCGCGCTGCTCTGATCCAGCCCACGCTGCTCTGCGGCGAGTCTCTCACCAGCTGTTCGCTTGAGAACTGCGAAGCTGGTCGAATTGAATCCAAAGGTGGGGCCTTGTGGCCAGTGAACAGATAACCATTTTCCTACATTAAGCAAAAGGAAGGTCGGCTCATGGAATGACTAAGGCATCCACCTGCGGTTATAATTCTTAAACCTCAAAGTGTCTGATTCTGGGATGCACAAGAGATTTCCAAACCCAGTCTCAAACTGTGTTCGCTCAGGCCGCTGTTTCCAGCGGAAGGGGATGAACGTGGCCCAAAGACTTCTTCCAAAGAATTCGTTAAATTCCTTTATTCCTCTTGCGGTCCTCCGGGAATTACAAGGAATGCTCTACAGGCAACCTGAGATGAGGGTGCTTGAGGAGGTGGATGTGGGTGAACTAGGGCCTTAACCAAATGCCTCCAGACCCACCCTCATGAAATAGAAATACTCATGATGATGGTGCTGGTAGTGGTAAGGATATTTAGATGTTGGACAGTGATCATGGGACGCCTCTCTCTCTCTCTTTTTTTTTTTTTCAATTAAAAAAGAACAAACTCAGGTTGTGAGTTTCCTGACCTTATGGCTTGTTCAAGGTACAGGAACAATGCCTTCTTTTCTCTCAAATACTATGATTATTACTGTAGTTTTTTATTGTAGGGTCCTACAGTCTGCAGTGCAATAGGGAATTGATCTCTCTGCAGATTAAACTGCTTTCATTTCAGGTCATTCAGTATTTAATAGTAAACTCATCAAATGATATATAATTATATTAGAAAGGAAACATCATTTCATATTTTCTCACTAAATATCTGGGTTATAAACTTGGTTTTCAACTACCTTTTTATTTCAGCAATCAAGTTTGTTAAATCTTTTGATTTGTTTCACGCACTACGTACAAATATCAGTTACATTGTGAATGAACAAAAAAGGAACAGGAATATTGTTTAAGAATGCTTATAGACCCATTTTTCCTTTGATAATTTAGGAGGCGATGGGTGTGCAGTGGGATCCAGTGTGTTAGGAGAAGTCAGCAAGACTGAAATAAAGGAAATGGTTTACAAATTATAAACTGTATTATCCACTTAGCAATTGAAAGATTTCTTTCCTCTGCTTTTCAATTTAGATTTTAAACTAAATAGCCGAAGACCCCCTGAAAATGCTTTGTATGAATCAAGCTTGGCACATTATTTTCCATATCAATGGAGCAATTTATTTTATAAACACCCTGCACTCCAGTGTGCTTTGCAGGAACGCTTTATGCTTTTGGGAACTTGGATAGCTGACTTTGAAATGGTCTCATTTCTTTCTAGCATAGCTCTGAAAATTGTTTCCAAATACGATGTTACCCTTGTTTTCTAGAGCAACTAAACAGGAGGTGAATGGTTACTTGCGAGCATGCTAGTGCTTATCCTTGGGGTGCTCTCCACAGCCCTCTCAGGGATGAGATATTCCTGAGCCCACGTGGGTGCATACCCTGTGGGAGCCACCTGCATAGGTATTAAAGCAGAGCTGCAGGTGTAACTTGTTGCCAAGTGATAGATGATTGGCAGTGGCAGCCTGTGCCAACTAGGCAGTGGCAGGGCACTGCATGCCAGACCTCCTAGTGCCTTCTATCCTGGCATGAATATTGAGGAACATCATGTTAACTCCTGCCAGTGATGGCTTTTGGGTTTTCTTGCTCCTACCCCCTTCTCCCCAGTGACTCTTCAAAAACAGAGAAAACAGTCCACAATCAAGTTGATAAACACTTGTCTGCCTTCCACCTCCACCAGATTAGCAGGAACAGCCTTCCAGCTGAAAACCTTCCCCAAAGCCAGATTCTTGAGGATTTGAAGACAGATTATACCATTTCCAAGCAATGTCAGAGAAAACCCAGAACCCAAGGCAAAGGATTAGTTTCACTGTTGATTGACCAAATGTGCTCTTCTGGCAACTCATTTTACTGTGCCTCTCTGCTCAAAGTGCCAAGAAATCGACTTAGAAATGAGAATTAAGATTATTTTTTGTTTTTAAAGATATTTTTGTTTTTAAAAAAATTTAACTTGTGGACATAATCAAAAATTAGATCCAATCTATCATGAGAAGAATTCATGTACATATATGCATATTTATATGTGGCTATGCACACATAAAACATGCATGTGTTTAAGCAATCATACAAGAGTTCTTGACTTACAAATAGAGTTCTGGGCTTAAACACCATTAGCTCAAACTGCTGCATGGAGTAATCAACACTTTCAGCTTTTGCTCGTCACCCCTCTTGTGCTCATGAAAAATCCGGAAAGCAGAGGGGGTACCAGTGGACAAAATCCCTTGCGCCCCGCAACCTCCACATGAGAGCAAGCTTTCAGGAATCTAGAGAAGGGTTTTCTAGATTCAGCGTCAGCCACAAGCTCCAAGCTAGAGGCGAGATGGACAGGCTGGGAGTTCTGGGGTTCTGTAATGGACTAGAAACTCTTCCTCGTTTTCCACGGCCTGCAAAGACTGCCTGTTCTGGTGGTACCCTCCAGGGGCCATGCCCGGATCGTGGCCCACCACCTCCCCACACTTCAGTTCGAGGGGCTTCTGGGGCAGTGGGAGGATGGAGGCCACGTGGAGGCACCTCTCCCTCTGGTGAAGCCCCCAAAGGATGGAGACCACAGAGGGAGGCAACGAGCCAGGAGCAGCCAGTTTCAAGGGCTTTGGAGAGAAAGGAGTGATCTTTAGGAGGAGGAGGAGGAGGAGGAAGCGCCGGAGAGAGCAAAGAACAGTTCAAGTTGGAAGAAGCCTTCGAGGTCACCTCGGCCAACAGGAGGCGCAGATGGAGGGCTAGGGGGAGGAAAACAGGTCCGGGAGGGGCCGCGGCGGGCGGGGTGGACCGGTTTCCTTCCCCAGGCCAACAGCACGCGGTGGAGCGGCGGCGGGCCAGGCCGAGCGGATCCGGCTCCGAGGCCCCTGCGGCGCGTCTACGCTGGCCCGACCACCGCGCGGGCCGCGATCGCCGTCTGCTGGCCGCCGCCGCGTCGCTGCCCTCGCAGAGCACCGCGGCCCTCGGCTGTCTCCTGTGCGGCCGCGGCGCCCTCGTAGTCACACGCCTCGCCCGAGGGCTGGCCGCGCGTGATCTGGTGTTTGCATTCCAACGCGCGGTTAACGCCAGAGGACTCCGGGCGGGGCTGGCCTCTCCGGGACTCTTGGAAGTCCTCGGCCCATCCTCTGAGCTCTACCCGGGCTAACTTGGTCAGGCTGTTCTGATACCAAGGTGAAAGAACCCAAGTGGACAAAAGTTTTGTTGCTGTTGATTTGTTTTTATGGGGTGGGGTTGGGTGGGGTTCAGTCAAGGTAAAGGGAAAAGTGTGGGATAAGAAGGAAAAGAGAATCTTTGCAAGTGCGGAACTTCCAGCGACCCTGTGCCGTTAGGAGCAGCTAGAGAGCACGTCTCTCCAGCTCAGGGTAAGAGCACAGTCTCCACCAAAGCTGCGCCGGGTTTGGAGGGTTGCTGCCGTAGAAGGGTGAAGTCCTTCCCGGCAAAGCAACCGAGGTGCTCTTTCCAGCCATCAGCGTGGCGACCCACACTCTCAATCAGCACAGCACTGTGTGTGCGTGCCTGCCTCCTGGCTCTCTGGCTGGAAGCATCGGAGAATCTCTGGGAGCTTCGAGTAGGGGCTCACCCTGTGAGCAGTACTCACACATATAATTCAAATTTCACAGCTGACCTGCTCTGAAAACCTCAATCAGCTTCTAATTGAAGGGAAAACAAAATATTGCTTCCCTACAGCAGAGCTAACGATTTAATCATTATATCAGACATTATAGCTTTTAATTAGGCTAATGCTGATACTGTATGGAAAGAGATAATTCAACGCAGTTCTTGATGAATTCTGTAATTGGGTTAACGGCGGAGCAGTCGGGGAGAGACGTCAATATTCAGGCTGCGTCTGTAGCCACCAGGTTTATGAATGGAAGAGAAGACAAGGGTAGGGAATGGCTGGAACCCAAGGGGCATCGAATCCTGGCTCCCTAGAGCTGTTCCGCTCCAGGAGGGAGGTGGTGGGACAAGCGAGCCACGCTGGGCGGCCACCCGGTGCCAGGCTGCCAGGGTCTTCCTGCCAAGCGCAGGCTTTCCTGCCGCTGGGCCTCCCTGACCGGTCTCACATGGGAAACTTTGGAGAAGAGTCTCAGGAGGCCTACCTGCCTGGTGTACCTCAGCACCGGCTCTCGGCAAGGTACCCACCTAGCCCAAACCCATTCCAGCAGAGTTTGGGCCGCTGGAAACTGCAGCGCGCATTTCCATCAGGTGACCTTGGAAGACTGCGAGCACGGCCCGGCTGCCACACCTCGCCTCGGGTGCTCTGGTGGTCCCGAGCGCTGGCTCCAGCGCAGTGGGCCGCGCAGGCACCAGGCACCTCTGGGCACTACAAGCGGCCTGCACGTTCATGCCCATGCCAGTGGTTCAGGGGTTGTGGGGAAAGGGCTGCTGGATGAGGGTCGAATTCTCCCCTCAGCCTGGCCCAGGGGGCTGCAGAGGAAGATTAGCAACTGCACGGCCTGTGGGCCGCTTCCCTTCCTCCACCGTCGCTAGAAGTCCTGTGAAAGAACACCGAATGAAAACACCATTGAGACTCACGTCCTGGGAGCGAACTGCACGAGGGGATGTGGGGGGCCCTCCTCTCGCGTCCCTTCCCACCTGCCCGTAGGGCCCAGGCTACAGGCGGTTTCAGGGTCACCCGGGAATGGAGCAGGCCCCCTGCGTCCGTCAAGCCTCTCCTCCTCCAGGTGTGGGGTACTCCAGGGCGGTGGCAGGGCCTGGTCAGCTGCCTGCCCTCTTCTGCCTCCCCGACTTCCAGGACCTGCAACAGCTGTGCTCGACCTGCTGGCAATCTGACCCTGCGGTAGGAGAGGATTCCGGAGGCTTGGGTTTTGAGGAGAAAACGTTGACGCCTCTAAAAACTGGTTAGGCTTTTTAGAAAAGCCATCCAAGCCGCGCCTTCCACAGTTTTAACCCAGAGGATTTGAGGGTGTGATTTTTGTGCACTTTTTATATTCCTGCACCTTTCTCAGATTTTTTCTCTCTTTGATTCAACCACATCAGCCCAATGTTCTCCCTCAAGATAAATATACTGTATTGTGATTCATCCCTGTCTCATTTTGTCAGTAATTATGGCAAAATTAAATGGGTCACTGCTAAAATTTCATTTACACAAACCCCCCTAATTAACAGTTTGAATACACCTTTTTACATTGTGCAGAAGTTGTAATTTTCTAATGCATGTTGTCTCTTAATGATAAAGAATGCCAGTGTTCAGTGTGGTTACAGGGATACACAGCCCTCCTCCCAGCCACTGCGTGCTGCATTTCTCAGTGTCAAGAGTGAGTACAAGATCAAACTTTTCTGAATAGGGTGAGCTTCCTGACCTATTTCCAAATTTAATTTGAGAATGTAAACATGCAAGAATAGAGGACACCTGATTAAGGTACACCCCTAAAACCAACTTTGACAATGAAGATCCTTGGGGGAGGCAGATGAGCCCCAGGCCCTGCTGCCTGAAGAGAGGCAGGAAGGAGGGTTTCCATCCCAGTCTCTCTGTACGCTGGTTCGGAGAGCAAAAATAGTGTTTCCACCCAGCCTAAACCCATGGGAGCCCAAGCAAGTTCACAACCATTGGTTTCGACCAGAAGGGGCTGCAGTGATGAGTAAGTGGTGGATTCTCCCTTTCCGTCTCATTAGTCCAGATAGGAAAGGCGTCACTCACCAGAGGAGCAAGCCATGAGGAACTTGGGTGTAAAAAGGGTGAAGGGAAGGCAGAGCTTTCCTCACAGGCCACCCCTGCACTGCAAATGAGATCAGCCGCCTGGGCTGCAGTAAGAGCGTGACACTCAGTGCGGGGCAGTGAAAGACCGTCCACTCCAATCGCGCCTCTCATCAAAGCAGCGCACGTAAATCACGTCTTGTCCTTTAATGCACGTTTTCAATGAGATTTAAACATCACTTTGACAGAGTTTCAAGGCTTTTCAGTTACGTGCGTTGCTTACTTCGGGAAGCAGCAAATGGCAGAAGTGGATCCCCTGAAATCTCCTGGCTATGGGATGGGCTTTAGGGCCACACCACTGCCCTGCTATGAGTGAACAGAGGCCCCTTGGCCTGGTCTTAAGGTCGTTCATCTTACCCGCTGTCCTGCTGCTGGAGATCAGATTGTCCTCAGGGTGGACAAGGCCTGCCAGCTACCTGAGAGCAGGAACCTATGGGCAGCCACCTTGGACAGGAGGGTGCAAAAGGGCCAGGGTCCAGATGCCTCCTCAGGACACTCGACCTTTCGGGGAAATGCACCATGTAAGTTAGGTGGAGGGGGGTTCCGCAGATTTGAGATGGCCTGGGAACCCTGCGTCTCAGCTCAGGGCAGTGAGGAAACAAAACACACCAAAGCAGAGTTTTCTCAGGATTGGCTAAAGGGAGTTCCCTCTGTGCACAGAAAGCCTCCCTCTCCACGGCGCCATCTCTCCCTTCAGGCACCTATAACTTCTGGACCAACAAAGTGGTCAATGTCACCATCAGGCACAGAGGGGAGTGTGGCTTTTCAACAGGAACTCTCGTTTTCCTTTATAATCCTGTCTAAAATTGTGCTCAGCACTCATGACACCAGGCACACTTGTTCCTGAGGAGGGGCTGGCTACCATGGCCCTGGGTGGAGGGCTGACGGTTTATTTCCCCATCTTGCACATAGTCCCGCCACCTGGAGCCTCCTCCCTCAGACCAGGGAAGACCCAGACCACTGCTCACACCCCTCTTGCCCAGAGGGAAACCTGGCCCAGCAAGTCCAGATGCCCAGGGTGCCCAGTCCCTGGAAGAGACCTCTTCCCTTCCAGGCCTCCAGTCTGCGCCCTCCAGGCCCCGCTCAGGTATTTGGCTGTATCGCTTAAGGAGCACGAGGCCACCTGGAGGCTTTCTGTTCATCCTCACCGGGCACATGTGGAGTTTCCCTGCGTGTAGAGCCACCAGGCCTGCGTTGCCCCATTCAGGAGAGATGCTACCCCGGAGGAAACCCAGTAGCACTGTGGGTGATGCACTGGGCGGCAGTTTCCTTCCGAGTGGAGCCCAGCCTTGGTCACCGTCCACACCCACAGCTGGGCTCCGCGATCTCCAGCCGACTCCGCTGCCGGTGTCGTCCATCCGCCAGGCTCTGGAGGAGGGAGGCAGCACTTGGGGTAAAAAGACTGCAGCTCTGGGGAGGACTCTTCTCTACAACCCGAGGGAGGGAAAGCCTTCGCCTCGGGCGCCTGTGGTTGCCTGCTGCTGGGTGGCAGGAGCTCGGGGGTCCTCTGCGCCAAGTGGGATGCCATCCGGATAGCTCCTCTCCACCCCCGCCTTTCACAAAAGAGCTAACAGTACGCTGGCCCCTGGGTGCTGGAGGAAATCAATGCCACAAAGCGGGCTTTTAATGGGTTAATTGACTGGAGGCCGCTATCGCATTCAAACACCTGTTTCCTGCCAGGGGACGCGGCCAGCCGGGTCCCTGCCCAGGTCGATGCTGGCGGGCCAGCCCCACCCTGCTCATCACTCCAGGCCACGCCGAAAATCCATTTCACTCCTGAAACTTCCTGACCTTTCATTCCCACCGCTGCTGCAACCCGGGGAAAGAGAGGGCAGAGGCCGCTGGCCTGCGGGCGCGGCGGGGGAGACAGGCGGCGCGCGACGCGGTGCAACGGGAAGCCGAGAGGTGCGATTTCGCTGGAGGAGGGAGGACGCACCAAGGGGGCCTGGGAGACTTCATGGATGTCACCCCTCACCTAGGGCGGCCTGTAGCGCAGGCAGAGATTTTTGGGGTGTTCGGGACCCCACTTTGGGGCTTCCTCCTCTAGCCGGCGGGACCCAAGCACCCACCGCCCCACGCGGCTCCTGGCCGGGCACGGGGGCAGGAAGGCGCTCGGTGCGTGTCAAGGGCTCACGGCTCATTGATTTTTCTTTTTTTTTCTGGGAGCAGAGTTAATACAGTCAAGTCTGTCGGTCAGTCAAAGTTAAATTGATTCTTTGCCCAAAACACCTCTCACTAATGGCACACGTTCGACATGTTAATTTTTAAAACGTGATTCCAGCCCACGAGTTTAGTTTTTGGCGCTGCCTGGCGTGCGTGGCGGAGGGCCGGGAGCTGGTGCGGCCGGCAGGTACCGGGGTGGCGGCGGAGCCGGGAGCCGGCCGCCGCGGGGCGGGGAGGGGTACACCTGGAGCGGCCGCCGACGCGAAGCTCTGGCCAGATCCACTGGCTCGACCTCCCTCCCCTCCCCGGAAAGGGCGACCCAGAGAGAAACTGCTTCGGTCCATTGGGCTGGGGCCAACCCAAAAATCGGAGGACTGGGAGGAGTGAACACAGATAAGAAAATGACTAATGGACCCGGGAGTCCGCTTGGTGGTCACCACAGCACCCACCCGTTTGCTGTCAAGGACGGAAAGCCGCAGAGACTCCCCACACTCCCTCGCGACCAGTCGCCGTAGAGACGCGCGCCCCCTCCCAGAGCCTCTCCCGCCGCGTCTCCCTGCCCCGGGTGGGCGAAGCCCCCGCGCAAGTTCGAGACACACTTACAGTTAGTTCTTCTCCAGCTCCAGCGGGTCCCCGGAGCGGGTCCGCGCGCCCCCAGCGCTCTGCCCGGGGGCACCTCCCGGAGCCCCGACTCGCTCCCGGCAGGGGTCCTGCCCGCTCCGCACACCGAGCGCGCCGCTGCCCGCGGACCCCGGCCCGGCCCGGCTCCCGGCGGCGCCTGCACCGCAGCGGCGGCGCCCGCGCCACGAGCACGCACACTCACGCGCACTCACACGCGCACCCCCGCTCGCACACTCGCTCGCACACGCTCTCTCCTCTCGCCTGGCGCACTCTCCCAGACACACACACTGCAGGCGAGAGAGACAAGAAAATGAAATTTATTATTGATAGAAAAGACTTTAAAGACAATTTCAAGTTATTGTTTCTCTCTGGAAAAAGGGGGATCCCTCCACATAATGAAACGCCTTTTGTGTGGCGCTGAACAATACCAAACAAGTATTCTAATAAATAGCCACTTTTTTGTTCCTACTCGACAGTGAATAGAATTGAGCAGTTGGTTCGCGAGCAGCTGGGACGCCGTTTTGAGCGGGGAGGTGGAGCCGCGTCGCTCGCCCTCCTCTCGCCGCTCCCCGGGCCCCGCTCCCCCTCCGCTCCCCATTCGCTCCCGCGGCCGCCGCCCCGCCCGCGCTCGCCGCTCTCCCGGCCGGAGCTCCGCTCGCCGCCCGCCGGTTCCCGCCCGGCCTGTGAGGCTCGGGCCCCCCGAACGGCGGTGCCCCGGCACCCCTCCCGCACCCTCGCACCCCCGCCCCAGCGGCTCGGAAGCCCACCCTCCCAAAAGCACGGTTGTCACTCGTGTCACCACCCGGGCTACACATTCTCCCCTGGAACTGCTCTCCTAGGCCTTCCCCTCCCCCGTCAGCTCGGTCATTTCCTGGGGCTTGTCCGCGCCGAACTCCCACCCTGCCCCTGCCGGGGGCTCGCGGGAAGCTTTCTGGGCTCGGACCGGCCTGAGCTTTGTTGTCTCGCTGGGGGACACCTTGGCCGTGGGCGACACGTCAGTCCTCCCCCGGGAGCAGCTCGGGCTTGCTTTCTTTTTGCTCTGCGACGTGCTCCTCAATGCGCACCCCACTGCCCGCCTAAACGCCCTGGCGACTAATGGCAGCTGCTGGACGAACACACAGTGTCTAAGGATTAGTGTTGTGGACACAGATCTCCAGGTAAAGGTCGCGCGCCCAGGCGACCCGCGTTCCCCGCGCGCAAGGCGGGTGGGAGCCAGGCCGGGTGGCGCCAGGCTCGGGGCCGCCCGGCCACCCCAGCCCCTGGACGCGGACCCTCGCAGCGCGCCCGCACTCCCTCGGCCGGCAGGCCCCCCACGCCTCCAGCCGAGTCTCAGCTGCCCGCCCTCCCGGCAGAACGGCGCGCGCACCGGCGGCGGAAGGCGGAGGAGGAGAAAAGCGCTTCTGAGAAGGCGCTGCGGTTGGAGCCGCGCATCCCTCGCTGCCAGTCTCGGTCTGTCCGTCTCCACTCTCTGGCCCACCCCACCCCTCGCCCCCAATTGTGTGAAGATGTCAGCGCTTCGGACTTAAGACCGCCACCCTCTGAGACTCTTTGGAAATGTTTCAAAAGCAAGCCAACTGCCTTTTATTTTTTTAAACGACGACCCCACTTTCTGCCCAATTTCTGAACCCCTTCCACCTGAAGGAAATATATTTACTAACACGAAAGCAATAACCAAACAAAAGAAGCACAAATGCAGCCGGGCGAAGATATTAAGCGCTGGCGGGCCCTCCACATCCCGGGGCGAGGGCATGTGTACTTATCTATAGATCGCTCTTGGACAAACGTATGATAATTTTTTTCATTGCTCGCAGCTGCGGTTTTCAGGAGATCCTTGTCTGTCTGGCTAATCTCCGAGACAAAAAGCCCACATGACTTTTACTCAATGGATCTTAATCTAGAGAAACACTATGTCATTTGCAAATTATTTCTTAATCGGACTAAGCCAGTTAGAAGTGGAAGTAGAAGAGTTAGTGTCTTGGAAATCTCCAAGGAGCTCTGACGTTGCCTAGGAATACTCTCCCTCCTAGCACTGCTCTCCCCAAAGGCACGGTGGGTCTACCCGTCCAAGGGGTAATAAAGCAGGTACCTTTCTTTGCCTGGGTTAATTTTTCATTCTACTTTTGAGAAATCCTATTCTCTCGGAGCTCAAGGCAAATTGGTTCAGTCATTCCCAGTGTCCACACCAACAGGGAGATTTTGGTGCTTGATATTTTTTTAGAACCCGGGTTTGTGCGGGAATCTGCTGGTGAAAACGTGAGCGGATGGGTTTGGAGGCTTTCCAGCACACCCTGAAAGTGTTCTCCTTTTGTATGGAAAATGGAAACATTTTGGAATCCAGATTTAAAACTTTGACTTATATTTTACATGTTAAATCACTGAAAGATTGGGTACAACACTGCATAAAGCTTCAAAACCTGCAAATATTTGAATGGTTTTTGTAAGCGGAGCAGCTGCCAGTCAGCTGGCTTTGACAGGCTGCCACAGTTTTGTCACTTAATAGTGGGTGTTAGGCTAAGTGCAAACACTCTGGCAAACAGATGTCAAACCCGTATCAATGGGGGTTGTGAAGTGGAGTTTTAACCCCCATCTAGGCCTCAGCGCAGGGGAGCTGGTGTGTACACGGGTACACAGCCAAGGGAAGGCTAGTGCTCCTGAAAGTCGTGGCTTGGCACTGGGCGCTGGAAATGCGGCCCTGGAATTCTGGAAAAGCAGCCATGCGTCTGTGGCGCCCAGACAGAAGGAAGTGGGGCCAATGAGCCCTGCAGGGCGTGTGTGGGGGCGCCCGGAATCTGTAAACGCCCCCAGCTCGGGTTCTGTACCCCCACTCGCTCCCCTCCCGCAGAAAGTGGTGGCTCTTTGCGGATCATAGGGCGCGGCAGACGGCAGGCGCTCTCGCACGACTCCCGGCTCTCCCCACCGATCTCGGCCGCAGCCGCACGCCCTTTCCCGCCTCAGGAGTGAGAGTTCCGGACACCAGTGAAAAGACCTCGATCCGAGCAGAGTCGGCGGGCATGCCAAGGTCACCCGGATGTCTGCGGCCACGCCAGACCCCAGCGAGGCCCAGAACAAGCGCAGGTTGCGGCGCGCGCCAGCGGCTTCATTGCCATCTCCGAACCGGGGCGTCATTGTTAGGACTGAAGGAGCCCAAAGACGCTCCTCGCTGCGAGGGAGGGCGGAGGCTGCAAAGAGCATCTTTGTTCAGGCACCCAGAGGCGGGCCCTGGGGCTCCTCTCTTCCGCGCAGCGTTCTCCCAAAGGTCTGCAAGGCGCTTCAGCCAGGAGGCCGGCGCTCTTAAGCGTGGCTGCGTAAGAAAGCCTCTTCTCCCGCGGCTCCCGGATCCCGGCCTTAGTGTTTCGGTCGGGAACCGTGATGCTTGGGCGTGGCTGCTGGGTGAGGTGTCCTTACCTTCTGCTCTCTGGATTATTCTGTAATAAGAATATTCATGTTTACTCAGAGAATTAGTCGTCCTTGAAATGTCTTCCCAGATTTCACCCCTTGGTGTTGCCTGACTTGTGCGTAGGATCCCGTCCCATTACCTACGACCACAACGACATATTATTGTCAGGTTTTTACAACATGGATTGCATTTGATGTAACTTCTCCTTTCTTTGCATTACCATGCTGCCAAATCTTAATTTTTGTAATTTAAACTCGAAGCTGGAATGTAAAAATAAAAATAAAAATAAAAAATGTATTATACTGAAAAATGTGATGAAACACAAATGTGTCCTTAAGAAGATTTAAAAAAAAAAACTTGCTTGGGCATTTCCTGGAGGAAAGCACTTCACTTGGCATGCACATGTCTTTATGGTGGCATTAAAAAATGATTGTGACTCTTCCAGCTTGTATCTACTTACAGTAAATAGGGGTCAAATCACTGTAATTGTCATTCACCTCCCAATAAGATCAGCCTGAGACCTTCCTTATGTTCCATGAATGCACACTGTTCAAATGAGATCCCATATTCTCATTGATGTAATGCAATCAAAACAGTGTTCAGTGCCCCAACTCTCAATGTCCCCAACTCTCTCTCCTCTTTCTCCCCGCTCTCTATATATGACCATATACATATATGAGACCATATATGACAAGATTCTTGTATAGTGGAGGGAGGAGTTGATTTGCCAAGGGAGCTGAAGTCTCTCTGCCGTGGACTTTAATTATATTTTACTGGAAAAGCAGATGCTACATTTTAAAAAGCAGTTTCCATGGGCCCATCAGATTAATTAAATTCTAACCGTATTCAGATGAAGTGTATTTTCACCTTCTGACTAGATTTCACATGTAGAAGTGTCCAGGCGAAGGTCTTCTCCTGCAGTGGTGTGCTTTCCAGGAAGGAGGGAGTTGAAGCAGGGCAGGTGCTGTCTCCAGTGAGCTCCCTGCTCAGTGCCAACCATGCACAGGACATCTGGCCTCCAGGCAGACAGGAACCGGGGCAGGTCCTTGTTAGACAGGCTCATGAGGATAAAAGAGGACCTAAGTCTTTGTGGGGGGCAGTCACGCCTGCTTAGTGTCCCCGCTGAGTGAGGATGGAGTGTGAACCTCCTGTCCAGGTTCAAGGCTAGGTCCAGGAAGGACAACTCCAGGAGGGTGGCACATTGGGGAACTTGAGGGCTGCAGAGAGGCAGGTGAGGAAGGGCGTCCTTCAGAGCACAGCACGACCATCATGGCTGGGTTCCGGGAGGGGAAGTCACTGAAGATCACACTTCCCAGGGTGGCCTCTTCCTGAACCAGTAGAGCTCATGGTGGCTTTCCTGTCTGGGCAGGGTCTGCCTTCCCACCCAGAGCTCAGGCTTCACATTGGTGGAGTCAAACCCTCAGAAATGTCTTTGGACTTAAGTCCTGCCTTTTTCTTCTGTACTAGAGGTACTCTTTTCATTCTCCTGGTGATATTTTTGCATGCAGTTTATCGGGGTTGAACCAACTGACGAACCATTAAGTAATGGATTTGGCTGGTTTGTTGGATTTGTCTTCATGGGCAACAGGGCACAGCACCCTCCCCTTCCTCCTCTGCCCTGTTCTCTCAATACTCAATTCATACAGCAAACCAGATGCAATCGGAACGGAAACGAAAGATTGTTGAAAAGGGTAAAATTGGGAAATCAAAATATTCTTGAAATCAAAGTTGAACAGGGCCAATATTTCACTTTATCCCAATTCTTGAAAATAGAAATGCAGTTTTAATTACTGGAAGGCTTCACCAAAGAGTAAATACTGTCAGTGGAGGACTTGAACGCTGCCATTCAGAGAAGGAGTCTGCTCACATGGTATGTATGTACATATAAACACATAACAAACTAGCATGTTATAATAGTGTTTTATAATATACAACAATAATAACAACACGGACAAAGGAACTTCTCTTGATTCATTCATAATGAGGACAAATTTTATTTGAAAAGCTGTTTGTACCATTTCCAACACATAATGGCCGTGCCTGATTTGTAGGTGCTGTGCACGTGAAAGGCTGGGCTGTCTCTGGGGTGAGGCTGTGGCTTGCTGGTCTGCACTCGCCTGGAACAGTGGTGGTGTCGCACCAGCTTTGAGATACCAGCTTATGAACGAAGAGATGGCGACATGGGCATTTGCACAAGACAGTGTGTGGCCGGCCTGGCTTTGGCTCTCTGTAGTGCACTCTGCAATCCTGGGCAGGTTCTTTGACGTGCCCAGTCCTCAGATGCAGAGTCTGGGGAGTGGCAATGTCAGCTCCTCCACCGCAGCATGGCTGTGCGACCAGGAGGTGTGATGGGGGAGACGCCCTGAGACCACACCTGAACCTCTCTGAGCGAGCGCTGCGTTCTCCTGCCTGGGTTACCTGCAGACCTTCCCCGACTCCCCAGCACCGGAGAGGGAGGGGTCCAGCTGGAAACACCGGACTCTCCAGGGACATCCTAGGCTGGCAGGCGGCAGGCTCACGCTCTGAGGGCCTGCTGCCCCTCCCTGGAGGCTGTTTGCAGCAGCCATGCACTCTGGTCTCTGGTCTCCGGCTTTCTGTCTGAGAGTGCCAACCTGAGATGGGCTGTCCTTCCCCAGAACTCAACATGGGCAGTCTGTCATAACTGCTGGACCCTGTCCCATGCTGCCTTGTATTCACACCAGTTTTCTGTGGAAACAGGGGTCCTACGCTAACTTCTTACAGCCTGCATTGATAAAGGCTTATTTATTCCTTGACTGGACCTCCAAGCACTGGGACTGGCATTTCCTCTTTTATAAACTGGAAGGGTTGAGGTCTTGCCCTTAATTGTTCAGGAAGCGTTTTTGTTTCAGACCTCCATCTGTCCATCCCCACGCCTGGATCTACGGATCTGCCACGTCCAGGCCTCACGCTAGGCCGTGGGGAGGAAGTGGTGAGCCCGGTACAGGGTGGTCTTTGTCTCTGGGGACAGTGGAGTGGATTCCAGGCTTCCAGGCAGCTGGCGGTGTTTCTGGACAGCTCCTCTTTGTCCTTCCTGTGCGTCTTCATCTGATGTTCACTTCTTAGTTCTGGTTTTGTTGGTCTGGCTTTTGTTTTTTTTTTCTGGTGATATATTTCCTTTCTTTGTTTTTCTTCTTGGTCTGTGATCTTGGGGGGAAAGTGATTCCTTGAAACAAAAAGTTGATTTTTTTTCCCCTGGCTACATGATGCTGAAGTCTGAATAATTCAGCCTGAATTTCAGCTACATTTCTGCTCATTGAAGTCAGGGTGGACCCATGTTTGGACATGCACTGGTCAGGCCACTTCACCTTTCCAGGACCTCAGTTTTCCAAGCTCAAAGGTAAAGAAGCAGAAATCTCTGGCTTCTGAATCCCCTTTCCATGTCAAATGCTTTGTGACTCTAGAATCGAATAGTGCCGTGACGTCGGCCTCCGGGGTTTGGCTTCGGGGTTTGGCTTCTTGACCTGTGAAGTGGATGTGCAGCTGTGGTGGCCTCATAGGAACACTCCTGTCCCAACAGGAATCCGAAGCTTCCAGGCACATCAAGTGCTGGTCCTGGGGAGCCTCTGCATTCTTGCCCAGGTCCAGGGCACCAGGGTGCAGGGGCGAGGGACACGCAGCAGCACCGTGGACCAGTGTTTCCATTTGAATTCTGCAGCTCTGGCAGAGTTCTGGGTATTAGGAGCTCAAAGAGTGATTTCATAAAGAAAAAAAAAGTGTAGTTTATACCAAAATGGAATAAACCCCCTTTTGAGTAACAACAATCTGCATAAATGCTTTAAGAAAGCCTGTAATTATGATAAAAATGTTGCTCAAAGTTAAGATTATGAAGCAATCAAGATTTATAAACAGTCTCTCATCGACTTTTAATCATTCTTTCTTTTTTTATATACAAACTGTACACAATATATGGTTGCAATACATCTCACTATACGTTTTATTTCTGTAATTCAGCTGGGTAAACCTGTGTGAGGTGACAGGGAGCAGCTAGGCAGCGGTGCACGTGCTGACGCATGAGTCGCTCACACGTACACACGCAAACACCCGAGGCAGCAGCTCTGCAGGAACTTGCGAGGGGAGCGGGCACGCGCTCTCTGTGTCAGAACCTCTTTAAAATTCCAATTAGCAGAGCCCCTTTTGCAATTGTTTGAAAAAGTATGGCATGCATATGAATATTAATTGCCTTTTGACAAAAGGAAATATTTTAATCTCCAGATAATGGAGGCTAAAATTGACTGGGGTGATCAATATTTGCCTATATTAGGCAATGATTACCTATTTTGAGTGGCTGAAAATAAGCAACCTGGGGACTGTCTGAAGGGCTGACCTTCAAACATGTCTGTGGATGTTATGCTTGAAACTTTCCTGTAATAATTCTAAAATGCTCATGCTCACAGTGCAGGGTGCAGCCCAAGGAGAGCCTTGATAACACTAGACGTTATTTTTCTTTTCTTGTGGTGCTGGGAGTCAGACCCAGAGCCTTGGGTATGCTGTCACATGCTCCACTACTGAGCCCCACCCCAGCCCAACAGACATTTCTTTTTTTGGGGGGGTTACCTGGAATTGAACTCAGGGGCACTCAACCACTGAGCCCCATCCCCAGCCCTAATTTGTATTTTATTTAGAGACAGGGTCTCACTGAGTTGCTTAGGGCCTCGCTGCTGCTGTGGCTGGCTTTGCACTCACGATCCTCTTGCCTCAGCCTCCCAAGCCCCTGGGGTTACAGGCATGCACTGCCACCACACCCAGCCCAACAGATATTTCTTAAGTGGCATGATTTTGTCAAGGATCTGAAGAAAATTCTGGAAATATTTCAAATAATTGCATAAGAGCAATACCTGGCAAGTACATTTTCCTGGGATCCCTCCTGGTCTCCTTTGACCATTCTCAATCCCTGGCTTCCCTTTTGTCTGAATGCCCTTTGGAGTCCTCTCTAAGCCACTCTCCCAGTCTCCTCCCTGGGTTGGTCCCAGCACATGAAGCCAAACCTGTCCGAGTGCAAGAATGGACTCAAACCTCCGAGGGAACTTCGGGCAGGATTTCACCCCCTGCAGTTCTGGCTTAGGACCACCGAGCCTTGGCTGAGCCTGCAGACCCTGGCTGGCAAGCACACGGATCCTTCCAGGGCGAGCGTCCTCGGTGGGGCCTCCTGTTCTCAGTGAGGGTTGTCATCCCTTTTCCTCTGGGAGATCCGGGTGTGGCAGGTGCCTGATTGCCAGCCAGGACTTTGCATCTACCCTGAACAGTATGTGCCCAGATGTAGCCTTGCTGGAGACACCTCGGCCATGTCCCTGCCCTCTGCAGGTGCAGCCTGAGGCCTTCCAGAGGCCTTTGCCACCCCCGTGGGCTGCTGCCTGCGGACACGCTGCCCTCCTGGGGCCTCCTCCAGCTCCTCCTGCCCTGCTGTCACGTGCTCTCTCGTGTCCTTCTCATGTCCCTCATGGTTTTATTGGCCTACTGCCTCTCAAGTCTCTTGTTTAAGAAGGCTTTCTTGTGGGGCACAGTGGCTCATGCCTGTGATTCCAGTGGCTTGGGAGGCTGAGGCAGGAGGATCGCAAGTTCAAAGCCAGCCTCTGTAAACAACTTAGTGAGACCTGTCTCTAAATAAAAAATTTAAGGTCTGAGGATGTGGCTCAGTGGTTAAGCACCCTGAGTTCAATCTCTGATACCATTTAAAAAAAAAAGCTTTCTCCCCCAGTCTAAGTTGCGCTATTCTGTTTTGGTCTCACTGGACCTCACTTTCCCCGTGTGCCCTGGATCGCAGTTCTCAATACAGGTCCGTTCCTGCGGTCATTCGCTCAATGCCTGCCTCCCCATGGACTGTGAGCCTCCTGAGTGAGAAGATGGGGCGTTTGCTCAGTTCTGTGTCCCGAGTGCCCAGCACTTTGCAAGCACTCAGTAAACGCTGTTGGCAAGGTGATCCCGTGAGGGAAACCGGAGTGGCTCCAGGTGCGGGCAGTCCTGCATCTGACAGGTCACAGGAGGCAGCTGGTTCCAGCAGTGGGCGGCAGCACCCGCCTCTGGTCACTGACAGCAGGAGGGCTCATGAAAGAGCCCCTTGCCCTGGATTCTGCCTGAGGATGGCTTCCTGGCTGTGGTGCAGAGGGCTGGAACCCAAGGAGGACATGGGGCTCCTCTGAGTTGAGTCAGCAAACATCAGAGAGGATGGGGCTATTCAACCCGAGGGCTCCTGAAGCCCTTGGAGGTCCCTGGCATGTCTGTGGCTGAGGGTCAGGGTGTCCATGCCCAAGGAAGACTACCTGTGGCTCTCAGCAGCGGTTGAGAGTGGAGCAGGTGAACCAGAGCTGCAGCAGGGAGACGCTGTCAGAGCTCCAGCGGGTGCAGAGGTCCCGGCAAAGTGCAATGCCCACAAGTCCAGATCAGACCTCGGGAAGACTCCTTGAAGCTGGGCTCAGTTCTAGAATAAGACCTGTTCCATTCCTGCCCTCAGAACCAACACCAAGCCCTGGAAAGACACAGGCACGGAGAGGGGAGGTTAGGTCTGGCCAAGGTGCAGAGGCTTGGGGAGCACACTGGGCATCCACAGATAAGCATGGATGTGGCAATCATTCAGCCGCCAAACCGCCTGCTGTCCCTGTAGCCAGCACCGAGAGGAAGGTCACAGAACCCAGGGTCCCTGTAGCAGGTCCACAGAGTCCACATCAAATTTAAAGAAACCACATGCAGAGGAATGAGAAAACGAGATCCACAGTGAAGGAAGAGCAGTCAGAAGCCCGTCAGGAGGGACTCAGATGCTGCCTTGCTGAAGACTCCAAAGCCCCTTTCACGTCACGTTCTAAGAGTCAAAGGAAACTGTGGCCTTCATAAGGGACAGATTGGAAATCTTAGTGAAGCTACAGAAGTGGTCAAGAGCCAAATGGAAGTTCTGGAGCGTAAAGGGACAATGACCACCGTGGAGAACTCTTGGACCGGCTGAAGCACAGTGCGGAGTGTAGGCGTGGAGGGGGTCGGGGGTGTGGACCTCATGGCAGTGGCCCCTTCTGAAGATCAGAGAGAGTGCTGGGAGGTAGGCAGGGTCCCAGGGACTATGCCTGACACTAAATGACCTGCATTCTTGTCCCAGGGGCCACAAGGAGAACTGAGGGGTTTGCAGAGAATAATGGCCAGAGACTTTCCTGACTTGGTGAGAAGTAGGACTCGGATCCCAAAGCTAACCGAACCTCAAGCCAGAGCAATAAGCATCACGCGGTGATGACAGGTGGTCAGTCAGACCCCTGAGACCCCTGCAGGTATGGGGAGGTGGTGGAACTGGCCAGAGGAAAAGGGCACACACAGGGCACGAGCTGGCCGCCTGACATGACCGAGAGGGCGTTTGGACAGTGTGGGAGAAAAGCGAGAACTGACCCCAGCAGTCCTACGGGAAACAAAGGGCCTTCCAAAGAGGTTGGGGTGGAAACACGGTGGCCTCGGCGAAGGTCCACGGCACACAGCTGCAGTCCATAACCGGCAGCCCCGCACTGCTCCGGCGGCCAGGGTGGCTGGCAGCAGCAGGTGGTTGGGTGCAGGTGGAGACGATGCAGCCGGGGTGCACTGTCAGGTAGAGGGCTGAGTGCTGAGGAAGCAGATCTGTAGCTTCAGCACTGGACGGGACCACCCTCTCCTTGGTGGCCCACCAGCTGCAGTGGTGCCAGGGCTGGCACCCAGGGCGTCACACATGTGAGTCCACCCTCTGCCACCGGGCCACACCCAGTCTTGGGTTTCCCTGGCTCCAACAAAGATGCTCCTTCGCAGCCCAGCCAAAACGCAAGGCAGAGAGCAGACCCACCGCAGGCTGCAGACAGTCTACCGCTAGCTGGGCAGAGGCGCTGGGAGGCGGTGGGCTCTCAGAAGCGTCCGCCAGCGGTCGTCTCCGCTCAGTCTCACCCCAGCCCTTGAGGAGGGGACGCCTGTTTCCTCCTGCTGAGAAGGTAGTGCAAGGCAGAATCCTGTGTTCCCTGCCAGCAGGCAGAGGTCCGCCTGTCCCCGCCCTCCTAGAAGTGCCAGATGCAGCCGGCCAGTGGCACCAGCGGCCAGGAACGGGGCTGTCAGCTGTTCCTTTACGCTGCAACCTCGGGCATTTGAAATCATTTCTCCTCATAGGAAGTTCCCAGGAAGGACTTTGGAGTCACAGAGCTACTTGATGACAGATGCTTATGCACAGCGATAAAGACACATTTCTTTTGAGAATAAAAATCATAAAAGGTCATGCGTAGGTACAATCAGAAAAAATGAGAGATTACACTCCATTCATGTGTGGTCTATCAAAATGTATAAATGCATTCTACTGTCGGGTACGACTAATTAGGAAAAATAAAAATTTTTAAGATTAAAATAAAAAAATAAAACCATAAAAAATCCCAAAAGGTGAGCACCCACTGTAACACTGTTCCCCTCTCCCCTTCTCTTCCTCTTTGCATCCCCCTCTTCCCACCCTCCTCCTCCTCCCTCTTCCCTTCTCTCTCTCACTGGATATTGACCATAATTTCCCCCATAGTCACAGTGGACAATTCACTAGTTTGGGTTATGAGCCCTCCATTTTAAATGAATTAAAACCTGGAATGAAAAAGCATGATGCAATAATTGAATCCAGTACTTGGAAAAAAGAAATCCGTTAGAATGGAGACAGCAATGCCTTTGAGGACCTTTCCATTCAAACTTCCCTTGCTTTAAAACTCGTGTGTGTTGTGGGTGAACCGTGATGACGTCACCCCTGTGCACTGCGTGACGATCAGGCCTGGGTAGTCAGCGTTCCCCTGGACGTTTGCCGTCCCTTTGTTCTGGGGAACTCTGAGCTCCCCTCTTCACATTCTTTACAGAATGTAAGGGTGATAAGTGGCCATGATCCTGTCACCCTGCTGCCTGCAGAGCACTGGAACCTGCCCCTCCCACCAGGCTCACTCTGGCACCTCCCAGCCACCCTCCCTCTACCCTGCTTCCTCTCCTCTTCCCAGCCTCTGTTGGACTCTCTGCCATGAAATCACTTTCTTCGCCTCAGTGTATGAACAAGCATGGCATGCTCATCCTTCCACGCCTGGCTTATTTCACTTAACAGAATGTCCTCCGTCCGCGTTGCCCCAAATGACGGGATCTCGTTCCTTTCTGGGAGTCATTGATTTTCCATTGTGTGTACATACCACGTTTTCTTTGTCCATTCATCTGTCCCTTCTGATCATTTGCCTGTTTTTAATTGGATTTTTAATGCTGGAGTCCTCGTGCAGTTTGGACATTGGCTCCGGTTCAGAGAGGTTCTGAGCATGCTCTCCCCTCTGCAGGCTGTCCTTCACTCTGCCTGTCCTTCCCCTCACGTGAAGAACCTCCTGAGTTTGACATGATCCTATTTGTCTATTTCTGCTCCTGTTGCCCGTACTTTTGGGGGTGTTACCCAAAAAGTCATTGCCTAACCTGGTGTCTACATTTTCTTTGAGTATTTTCATAGTTTCAGGTCTTAGGTTCAGGTCTCTGATCACTGAGTTTATTTTTGTATATGGTGAGAGGAGGGTTCATTTTCAGTCTTCTGCAGGTGGATTCCAGTTTTCCCAGCGGCATTTACTGAAAAGCCTGTCCTAATTCCAGTGTATGTTTTTGGCACCTTTGTCAAAAGATCAGGTGGCTGCAGATGTGTGGGTTTATCTCTGGGTTCTCAGTTCTGCTTCACTGGTGTGTATGTTGGATTTTATGCCAAGACCACAATGTTTCGAGGTCAAATATGGTGATGTCTGCAACTTTGTCCTTTTTGTGCAAGATTGCTTAAGGTATTGGAGTCTTTCATGGTTCCATATGAACTTTAGGCTTACATTTCTATTTCTGTAAAGAATGCCATTAGCATTTTGAGTCTGTAAATTATTTTTGGTAGTATCAACATTTTAATAATTCAAGGTCTTCCAATCCATGAACATGGAATATCTTTCCATTTTTTGTATCCTCTTCAATTTTGTCCATCAGTGTTTTGCAAGTTTCCTTGTTCATCACTCTATAGTTAATTCACTCCTAGTTGTTACCGTTATTATTATTATTGCTATTGTGAATGTGATTGCTATCTTGATTAACTTCCTCATGGAGTTCATTACTGGTGTACAACATTGCTACTAATTTCTGTATGCTGATTTTGTACCCTGCAGCTTCACTGAACTTAATTTTTGATGGAATTTTTAGGTTTTCTCTATATAAAAGCATGTCCTCTGTAAACAAGGATAATCTAACTTCCTTCTTTCCAATTTAAATGACTTTAATTTCTTCCTCTTACCTATTTTCTCTTGCCAAACCTTCTAGCACTACGTTGGATACAAGTAATAAAAGTAACATCCTCAGCTTGTTGCAGATCTTAGAGGAAATAATTTCAGTTTCTGCCCATTTTGCATGCTGGCTGTTTTCATACAGCCCTTATTGTGTTGAACTAAATTTTTTCTACACCTAATTTGTCGATGTGTTTCTTCCATGAAGAGATGTTGAATTTCAGGGAATGCTTTTCCTGGGTCTATAGAGAGGGTCATAGGGTTTTGTCCTTCATTCTGTTGAAGAAATGGTTTACATTTATTTATCTGTGTGTGCTGAAACATCTTGCATCCTTGGGATGAATTTCGTTTCTTCAGGATGCAGTGTTTATTTGAGATCTTTTCACTTTTCGATATAGGTGCTTATTATTTTGAATTCATCTCTGTGCTGTGTTTGCTGTTTCCCTAGGCTTTGCTAGGTTGTCTTTTCATTTCATTTGTTTTGATAAAATGTTTAATTTCCCTTTGGATTTGTTCATTGCCTGATTGGTTGTTTAAGGGCATGGTGTTTAATTCCTACATATTTAGACATTCCTAAAGCTCTTTTTGTTGTTGACTTATAGTTTTATTTCATTGTGACAAGGGAAGATACATGCTATGATTTCAATTTTTAAAAATTTGTTGAGACTTACTGTGTGTCCTGGAGAATGTTCCAGGGGTGAATGAGGAGAAGAGACATTCTGTAGCTTTTGAATGAAATGCTCTGTAGACATCTGTCGGGTGTAATATTTAGCCTATAGTGTAGCATAGCTTAATGTTTCTTTGTTGGCTTTTTTTTTTTTTTGGTCTGGGTGACGTATTCATTGATGAATGTGAAGTGTTGAAGTCCCCAACTATTATTGGAGTCTATCTCTCCCTTCAGATTTGATAATGTTTGCTTTATATAATTGAGTGTTCTAGCATTGGGGTACATATATTTACAATTTCTAGTTTCCTTTTATGGAATTAATCTCATTGTCATTATATAACAACTTCATCTCTTTTTACAGATTTTGACTTAAAGTCTATTTTAACTGATATAAGTAAGTTACTCCTGCTTGCTTTTGATTTTCATTTGCATAGAACATGTTTTTCCAAATTTCACTTTCGGTTGACTTCTGTCATTACTGGTGAAGTGGGTTTCTTATAGACAGTGTATCATTGGGTCTTTTTAAAATCCATAAAGGATCCATAAAATCCTAAATGTGGTAACTGGGGAGTTTAATATGTTTACTTTTAAGGTTATTGTTGATACATAAGAACTTATCCCTGTCATTTTGTTGGTTTTTTTTTTTTTGGGTTCTTTGAATATCCTTTGTTGCCTTATTCTGTTCATCCTTGTGATTTGGTGATTTCCTGTACTGATAAAGCTTGTTTACTTTCTCTTTGGTGTGTCTGCTCTACTAGTGAGTTTTACATGTCATGTAGTTTCACGATGGTAGTCATGATCCTTTTGCTTCTAGACATAGGATTAGATTAAGTGTTTCTTGTATCACTGGTCTAGAGGTCTCAGTTTTTGCTTATCGTGAGTAGTTTCTATTTCTCATTTCATTTCTGTAAGATAGCTTTGCTGGGTTGATTATTCTTGGTCGTCATTTCTTTTTCTTTCAGGACTTTGAATGTACCATCTGTTCTTGTTAGCCTATGAGGTTTTTGCTGAAAGAGCTGCTGTCACTCACATGGGGGCTGCTTTAGGTGGGGCTTAACACTGTTCTCTTGTTGATTTTAGAATCTCTTTTTTTCTTGGACTTTTGATAGCTTTTACTGCTGTATATCTCAGAGTGGACTTTACTTGGTCTAATCTAATTAGTCTAATCTAATCTTTGAGCTTCCTGGTTCCAAATGTCTATATATTTTCTAAAATTTGGAAAATTTCCAGCTATTATTTTATTAGTTAAAGGTTTTCTGTGGCTTTTACCTTTATAAAAAAATTCTGAGCGGGGCACAGTGGCACACGCCTGTAATCCCAGCACTTGGGAGGCTGAGGCAGGAGGATTGCGAGTTCAAAGCCAGCCTCAACAACTTAGCGAGGCCCTAAGCAACTCAGTGAGACCCTGTCTCTAAATAAAACACCAAATAGGGCTGGGGGTGTGGCTCAGTGGTGGAGTGCCCCTGGGTTTAATCCCTAATACCAAAAAAAAAAAAAAATTCTGGAACACCCATAACACAAAGTTTGCTCATCTAAGTATGTCTCACAAGCACAAGGCCCTGGGTTCAATCCCCCGCCCCCCAAAAAAAAAAAAAAAAAAAAAAAAAAAAAAAAAGGATGTCCTCATTCCCTTAAGTGTATTTTTCTTTGTTTTGTTTTTGGGGCAGGTTATTTCAAGAAACCTGCGTTTGAGCTGAGAGTCTTCTTTGGGGCAACGAGCCTGTTATTAAGGTTTGCAACTGCGAATTTTGTTTCATTTTTGTAATTCTTCAGCTCCGACGTTTTTGTTTGATCCTCCTTGTGATCTCTCTCTTTTTGGTGCATTTCTCATTCAGATCACGTTGTTCTAATTGAACGGACTGCGTTCCCTTATATCTCATCTGACCCCCTAGAGTCACTGATTCCCTCCTCAGGCCTTGGACCTCGTCTTTCGGCGTCTCTTGCTGGAGATTGCATGTCTCCTCAGGCTCCACGCTCCCTTGCTCTCTCATGCTCCTCGGCCCCTATTGATATTTGCACATCTGGCAGATGAATTGCCTCTACTAATGTTTAAAATGTGGCTTTTGTGCTGCGACTTTCTCCCGGCGACGTGCTCGGGCCGTGGGTCGGGCTGGCCACAGCAGCTGCAGCCGCAGACGTTCCACGTGGCTTCCTTCGCTGTGGCCAGCACTGGGGAGGCCTGGGGGCGTCGCAGTGGTCTGGGTGGCAGGCATGTGGGTTTCTTTGACAGCTGGAATGCAGCTCTCTGAGGCAGGTGGCTCTGCTCTAGCTCTGGGTATACTGTGGGTGGCTGTGTGGCACGTCATCAGCTTCCCCCCCACACCGGTGGGCCTGGGCAGATGCAGCGTGGCATGCCTCGTGACAGGGGCAGGATGCACATCAGCTTTGTGGGCATGTGGGGACCGGGCTGTACCTGTGGGCCAGGGGCAGCAGCTGTTAGCGTCTGAGTGCAGCGTAGGTGCCTTCGTGGGTCCTTGGTTTCCTAAGCCATTCAGGGCAGTCACCCAGCTGCCTCCTGGGCCTAGGGTAGGTGTGTCGGGGCACCTGGCTGGTTCCTGGGGCTGACTGTGGGGACAGTTCCTGCCTAATTTTCCGTTTTTTCCTTTGCTGCTTGACATGAACACATGCTTTCTGTTTTACCATCCTCATTGGCTTGGAGGTACAAAACACTCACATTTGTGCACACATGCATGCATGCACATGCATGCAGGCTCACACACACACACACACACACACAACTCACCCTCTTCTATTGAGATGCACTTACCCAGGGCTTTTCCTTGAGGCTGCGCTCTCAAGCCTTCTGCCAGCTGCACATGGCATGCTCTCAACACTGAAGTTCTGCATCTCAATACAAAATCCAAACAAATGTGTTTTATGTGCCAGTTGGATAGTCATGTGCAGTGATAGAAAATAATATTAAAGAAACGCTGAACTTAAAGTCTTATTTGGCTCCTCTAGACAATTTTACTTACATTTGAACAACAATTGGAAGATGACTGAGCATTCTTTTTATTGGTACAACTACTGGATTTTCTAATACCCTCTGTTTTTCAAGGGCTGCCCTTCTGAACTTAGCATCTTGAAAACAAAGTACTCCGTGACCAGCAGCATGCACGTCGGCTGTGCGTGTGCGAGCGGCAGACCTCGGGGCGCCCAGGGGTCTGTGTCTACATTTTGAGAGGCTCCCTGGAAGCGCTGCTCTCCTGCGGGTTTCAGAGTTGCCGTAGATCTATGCAGTGTGCTGCTCTGCGCTGGGCTCACAGAGTGGGACCCCAGACAGTGGTGAGTATGGATTCTTCATTATTGGTTTTGGTATGTTCCTGGAATGTGTGTTTAGATTCAGTGTTTTACAGAAAAAAGACTGATAATTTTGTATTTTAAAATAATGATAAAAATATGTTCTGATGTTCTTCCAACCTACTGTCTGAAGACGGTGTGAGTCGCTGTGCCCACTCTCAGTCTCAGGTCAGCAGATACGTGCAGACACTCCATGCAGAGTCACTCCCTGTCCTCCATGCGGCTTTGTCCTCCTTAAAATATAAAGTAGCTTCTATGATCACGAAATATAAACTTGTTTTCGATCCTGTGTGCTTCTTAAAATAAATGAACATTGGGTTCTAAGTCCTCCATCATCTGGACACTGACAGAGCGAGGATGGGAACTGAAATGAAGTGAACACCATGGAATGCTGTCGTGGGTCGGGAGGCAGAGCCATGGTCACAGCGACGGGCTTGGACAGCCACCTCCAATTAATTTGCCTCTCTTCTTTCTGGATTCCTTGCACCATTATTTACAAGCTGTCAGATTTCATGGTTGAAATGATTTGCATAGAATGCACAGGGAAAGCATATTCATCCATTGCTGCTTGGCTGCTCATGGTGGCCGCTTGTCTCCTGAAGAACTCTTTGCTGCTTGCACCAAACAGATTTGAAATAACAGTCTTTGACCCTGTCTCTAATGCAGAGGATAATGTGCTTTTAAGTGAGCCAGGTTTGGGTTCAGACCACAGCTATGCCTTTGACCCCTGCATGTTCAGTTATTCCATGTCTCTGGGTCACAATCGATTCTTTTGAAAAAAATTTTTTTAAAAAATCTTTGGGTACCGGGGATTGAACTTAGGGGCCCTTGACCACTGAGCCACCTCCCCAGCCCTATTTTGCATTTTATTAGAGACAGGGTCTCACTGAGTTGCTTAGCACCTCACTTTTGCTGAGGCTGACTTTGAACTTGCAATCCTCCTGCCTTGGCCTCCCGAGTCATTGGGATTGCAGGCGTGCGCCACCACGCCTGGCCTCTTTAATCTTAAAGAGCAAATAATACAAGTAGAAACATGTGGAACAGTTGCCATGAGAGTTAATAGGTTGATACATGGGAAACCCTGTTGCGTGGGAGTTTTAAACGGCTTTAGGATGATTTTCCTAAGTGAAGATCTTCGAGAGCACAGCTTCTTCTACACTGGAGCCTCCTGCTGAGGGAACAGCCACTCCAGAAATAGAAGGGCAGGTGATCTGCAGTAGCCCTCCCACAGAGGATAACCTGAGAAGCCGGGCAATAATAAATAAAATCAGTATTTTAAAGCATCAAAGTGGAACTGGCTGGAAACCAGATATAAATTAATCAAGTAACAAAGGTCTTTGAGGTGGTTTGGCAAGAAATGCCTCCAGAACTTGTCGGAGACCAGCTAAAAGTCGGTTACCCCCAGTTCATCCTGCCCGGAAGAAGCCATTCGCCTAGCCAACCATCTTCCAATGTTACAAGTTCAAAATCCCCTGTGCAGAACACAAGGATTCCCCCCGCAGGAGCCTGGGACCTGTGACGAGGGAGGAAGGCCATCCATAACTTCTCAAGAGAACCCCAGAGCTCCCCTTTTCACCATCACCCTTCCCCTTCTCCCTTCCCATACCACACCCCACTCCCAACCAGCAGGGAGACAGGGTTGAACTTGCCTCTTGACTCCTTGCTAGTTGGCCTTCAGTAAAAATCCAGGGCCATCTTATTGTGCATTGGCTGACAAGCTCTTGTTGGGCATCCGAGGAATTACCAGCACAGTAAGAAACCACTGAAGCCAGACTGGAAGAGGACCAGGCCTAGAGGCATGACCTGGCACCTCAGGCACCTTGGGTCTTGGGCATCCACAGAACAGGGTGATGGGCTGAGACCCTAGCACGCTCTTGGTGGCATCACAGAGTCAAGAGACAGAAGCTGGACTTTAGGCCCAGCAAATCGAGGACCTTGACAAGGTAGCCCCACTCTGAGCTTGCATCATGCTTCTGAAGGGCTGGACCACAGGAGGAAGGGAGGGCATGGAGCCAGCCTCTCACAGATGTGCAGCCCCACCTTGTCAACCAGGCAGCCGGGACACCCTCAGGGCTGCGATCGCTCGGATGTGAGGTGTCCTCCAAATGCTCACGTGAGAGACAATGCAGGAAGGTTTAGAGGAGAAGTGAGTGGATCATGAGAGCCTTAACCCAATCAGTGACTTAATCCCCTAACGGGACTAACTGAATGGTGTGTGGCAGAAGAGTGTGGCAGAGGGAAGCAGCTCACATGGTGACCAGGAAGCAGAGATTCCACTCACCAGATACACAACATACACCCCAAGCCACATTCCCAGTGTCCCTCCAGCCACACCCTTCAGCCATGATGTTCTGCCTGACTTTGAGCCCTGAGGAATGGAGCCGGCTGTCTGTGGACTGAGACCTCTGAGCCCCCAAATAAACTTTTTCTCCTCTACACTTGTTCTGGTTGGTCTCAGTCACAGCAGTGAGAAAACTGACTAAAACAAAGCTTGAATTTGATTTTGGGTGGCCCCAGATTCCTACTTCCCCCCTTGAGCCCCAGAAACACTTAAAAGTCTTTTTTGAAGGAGCCTAACATTGCCCCTGGCCTCAATGGACTTCAAGTACTTTAAAAAATACTACATGAGCACACAGTGAAAGAGACCAGACTAGAGGAAACAGACTCATAATTGAGCATGAGCAGAACCCAGAGATGCCAAGACCAGAACGACAGAGGACCAGAGAAAGTCTGCGTCCTGAGCGTGCTCACTATGTGATAAAAAAGTAAACGGAGCTTTGTGAAAAGATGGAGAGGGATTAGGAAGTGCAAAGGGCAAAATCAACATTTAAAAAAAAATTTAGAAGAGAAAAGTACAATAACTCAATTAAGAACTCATTAGATGGGTTTAAGATCAGATTAGATATGAATAGAGAGTTAGTGAGCTCCAGGTAGCTCAGAACCATATCCAGAATCATCATGAGAGATAAAAGCCAGCAAAACCAGCAGAAAGGAAGAGTGACGGGTGTCGCATTGCAAAGATCTAACCCATGCTTAATTAGAGTCCTAAAATGAGAAGATGAAATAGGAAGGAAAAGGCTGGTTGCTTCCCAGAGCTATTAAGTGACATCCACGTACAGAGACCTCATGTATCCCAAGTGGGGTCAGTTACAGGAACGCACAGCTGGGCACACGGTAAGGAAACTACAGAAATCCAAAAGGAGATGGAGCTCCCACAAGGTCAGGGAGGTAGGAGAGACATCGTCAGGAGCTCCCTTTCTCCCCGACTGCTGATGGCAGGTGGAAAACAGTGGAACAGGGGGGCTGGGCTGAGGGGCCAAGGCACCTGCCCCTAGCACAGAACTCCAGGGGACGTCAGAATGCTCAGTTACCAAGGCCAGAACTGCCTCTTGGCTGGCTGGGAGCTCTGCAGATGTGACAGTTGTCACAGTGGCATTGGAAGTGGGCGTCACCAGCCTACTGAGGCAGGAATGTGGTCAACAGCACTGGAAACCTCTTGGCCGAGGGATCGTGCATGTTTTTAAAACCGACCTTAAACAATATTTGTGACTTCACATTAAATAGAACTGGAGGAGGACAAGGAAACAATTGTGCCACCTTAAATAGGCCTGTCACGCGGTCCTTCTGATCTTCTGTCCTGGGTGTGGCCTTACCTTGCTGTGAGAAGAGGACTGGAGCCATGGCGCGCTGCGGACCCTCGACAGCCCACCCCCCCGTGCAGCTGCCTGCGGCTTCTGCAGCTCGGTTACAGCTCCCAGGAGTTAAGAACCAGGGCACAGCGGGGCCCTGCCCCTCGGTGACAGGGCAGGACCATCCCTAGCCTCTTTCTGCTTCCGAGGGGCCCTGGGCTTGGGGCTGCGGCCCCCACACTCTGCTGCTCACGTCCTGCCTCCTCTCCTGTGGGTCGGGTCGCCTTCCTCTTCTTTAGGGCACCAGTCATCGTGGGTGGGGACCTCGCCTACTCCCGAGCGCCCTCATCTTGACCAAGTACGTCTGCAAAGGCCTGATTTCCCCTGTGGTCACATTGGTGGCACTGGGGGTGAGACTTCCACGGGCCACTTGTGAGGGACTCAGCTCGGTACCCAATAGGGCCAACGGGAGGCAGCGTCTGAGCCCTGCAGCTTCTTTGCCCTCCTTTGCAAGCTCCACGGGAGACCATGTGCGTGCTCCTCTACCCGCTCCACCGTGAAAAGGTGTCTTGTTGGGCTGGAGGTTTTCCTGCCATGCAAAGGATTCCAGTGGGACCTCCTCCCGGTGAATAGAAAGTGGCTGGTTTCACGGGAAGAGCCCCACCCCATGCTTGGGTTCAAGTCCATTGCTTTGTTAACAAAAAATCCTACCTCGACTCCTTCCTGCTGTCTTAATAGTTCCTAGTCCCCCGGGGCTCTGGGTGAGGGGACGCCTGTGGGAAAATCACTAGTGTTTTTGGTTTTAAAGGGAATTGGCTTGGTCCTTCTTATAACATTAAAGCTATGAATGTAGCAAAAGATCAGCCCCCTTTCCCAGGGACAGTTATGCATCTCCAAGGAAGCAGGCGTGTTTCCTGTGTGTGCCACCAAGGTGGGGGGCTTGCCTCTCCTCTGGCATGCTAACATGGGCACTTGTCCAGCACCACTGAGCGTCCCACACCAGAGACACTGTCCACGACCCCCAGGCACGAGCCACGTACGCAGGATGCGCTTGGCAAGGAGCATCTCTCCTCGTGGTTCAGTCTTCCATGGAGAGGGACGAAGCTGGCATCCAGGTCATTTCAGTTCCCCAGGTCAGAGTCACTTAGGGGCAGTGCATGAAGCTGACCTCCAAGGAGCACCAAGCCTTGGGCAGGACTGAGCTCAGCTGGCTTTCTGGGAGACAGGCTGGGGTGCGGAAGGCAAGCTGGAGGTCCTTCTCCCAGGTTTCAAACAGAAGTGTGCAATACGTTCACGCAGGAACCTTGATTTCACTTTGCAGTTCTGCCCTTTCCCGTCTTCCTCTCCCGCGGGTCTCCTTCCTTTATTCCAGTGTTCTCCCTTGTATTTTCATAAGATCACCCCCTTGGAACGCCCCTTATTTCTCCCTGGCTTCCACATATGAGAGGAAACATCCCCCGTTTGACTTTCTGAGTCTGGTCTATTTCACCCAGCGTGGTGTTCTCCAGTGCCACCCACTGACCAGCAAATGACACCATTTCATTCCTCCTTATGGCTTAACAACAAAGCAGAACAAAACAAAGTCCCTAAAAACCAAATAGCCCAACAAATAAATGGGCAAGTGAACTAAACAGACTTCTCTCAAAAGAAGTGCAAATGGCCAACAGATACATGAAAAAAGCGTTCAACATCTCTAGCAATCAGTGAAATGCAAATCAAAACTGCAGTGAGACCCCATCTACTCCAGTCAGAATGGCAGTGACCAAGAATGCCAGCAATGAATGCCGGCGAGGCTGTGGGAAGGTCACTCAGGCATGGTTGGTGGGACTGCTGACTGCTATGATCACCTTGGAAAGCAGTGTGCAGGCTCCTCAAAAGCCTAGGAATGGAAACACCATGTGATCCAGGTATCCCACCCCTCAGTATTCATCCAGAAGAACTAAAGTCAGCATGCTTCAGTGACACGTGCATGCCAGCGTTTACAGCAGTGAGATTCATAATAGCAAAGTCACGGAAACAGCCCAGGTGCCCATCAGCAGATGAGTGGGTAAGAAAACAAGCAAAGCTTTTAACAGACATCTTTGGGGCTCAGTAGTGATTCTGCAGCTATTACTGTTACCAGAACCCTCTGCCTGCTCACGGCACACAGCAGAGGCACTGCTACTGTGGGCTGCAACACGAAGGGACCTCTTGATTGTCGTGTTGAGCAGAACAACTGAAATACACACGGGCATGTCCCATGAGGCCTACTTTGGAAAGCTGGAGCTGGTGAGCAGGTCTGTCCAGGAGCAGCATGGCAGGGGTGCAGGAAGGAGCACTGTGCACAGGGGACCTGCCGCTCTCCCCAGTCCTGGGAAGTGGATACTTAAGATTGCTCCTTTGTTTCATTTTATCAGAAGAAGGGACGGAGGTTTAAATCACAATTTTTATCCTGTTCACATGTGAGGTGTGCCTGTCAGTGGACTCTAGGGTCATATGAAGCAGCAATGGACCTTGGGCTCCAGCCATCACTGCGCCAGGACAGGGCTGGGCCCTGCTGGGGCTCTCCAGCCTCACCTGGGTGCAGTGTGGGCAGCTGGCCTCGCCATCAGAGTGGAGGGGACTGGGCAGCCTGCTGGAGACAGTTACATCCAGTAGCAAGAAGAGAGAAAGGGAGGAGCCTGGCTGGGGCGCGCAGGCCGCTGACCGCGGTTGGCCTCGTGGACGCTGTCTGAGCTCCTGTCTGCACTCAGGTCCCTCCCCAGGTGGACCGACAGGGCCCTGCTGCAGACGTTCACGTTCGGCTGGGTTTGTACTTGGAGGGCAGCATGGAGTGCCCTCCCTGGACTCTGTTGAGGCCGGTGCGCTTGCTTGCTTCGTGGTGGGGCTCCTTAGCCGGGAGACGCAGCTGGGCCCCCACAGCAGGATGGAAGCTCCCCGAGCTGTTCACAGGACGGAAGCCTGTGCATTCGTAGGATCTTTCCTGTTTTCAGCATAAACAGGTGAAACAAGAAATGAAGGGACTGGCTCCAGGGCTGGGTGCACTTGGTGTGAGCACTGGCACTCGTGCCCGAGGGCCTGGCTCCAGCCCAGGCGCCGTCAAAAAAAGAAAAAAAGTGAATGAAGAGACTGGTTAGGGCCTAGGAGGGTGGGCGATTTTCTCAGGTGATACTTAGGTGAATAAAAGTCACTGTTCCCCTGGATTCACCCACGTTTTCTTTTATGGAGAATTTGCTGCATGTGGTCAGTGGCCCCGGCTGGAGTTGGGGCTGTGCACGCTCGTGGGGAGGCACACACAGTCTCTGGACATGCTGTGACAGGCTGGGCCTGAGGGAAAAGAGAAGGCAAAGCCTCAAGGTGTTGGACCTCGGGACTCGCGGGAAGGGGCTGCCACTGACTAGGATGGGAGGGGAGGGTCAAATGGGGATGCGCCTCCACCCAGCTAGGCTTGGAATGCCCTTTATGCAGCCACCAGAGAAGCAGGAGCACCCCTATTCACCAGGGTGTGAGCAAAGAGCCCCCAGCTGGGGCCACGGGCTCTTGGTGTGGTGTGGCTGGCAAGGGTCCCTGGGGCGGGGCAGCTGGAGGGGCAGGGAGGGGCATCAGGGGCAAGCCCGGTGCCGAGAGGCGCCCAGGGCCAGGATGGACCCACAGGGACTGGGGCTGGGAGAACCAGGCCTGGAGTTCTCTGGAAGCCCAGATGATGGTGCTTCAGGAGGAAGGGAAGGTGGCTTCTGTCAGTAGGCCTGAAGGGTCAGGGAGACAAAGACTGAGAACGGACCCTCGGGTTAAAAGTGAGGACGCCATTTGGTGCTGCTGGCAGGGGCTGTTCTGGTAGAGTTGGCATGTTTGGCAAAGAAGGGCAGATGAAGTGGAGACCCTGAGTGCAGACAGCACTAGAGATGCCCCAGGAGAGCGCCACACACCCAGAGCTCAGCATCCCCAAACGACACACCAAGACCTTCCCTGCTGAGGTTCCAGGTCCGCGTGGAGCACTGCACGAGGGCTGGAGTCCATCAGGGCCACAGGTTCTGCAGGTGGCAAGTCGTGGCTGGGAAAGGCAAGGGCAGACACGCCTCTTCACTTGCAGAGCCTCAGCCCTGGACGGACATGGCCAAGGGTCCTCTTAGTGGACTGGGGAGAGCAAACTAGTGAGAGTGGGTCCAGGTCACCCAGGGCAGCGGGCCAGGGCTCAGTGGAGAGGGCTTGTCCAGGGGCCGCTCCAGGCACAGTGCTGAGCCAGGAAGCAAGGCCTGCTCATGTGGCAGCCAGGAGACCCGATGTGGGCACAGGGCTGCCTCCAGGCCAGGCGCTCCTGCCAGCGGGTGACATGGGAGGTGCAGACACGGCGCCTTCCCACCCGCAGCTGCCACTGGAGTTGGAACCTCAGGAAAGGCTTCTGCTTTGCCTTTTCATTTCAGTGCCCACAGGAGAATTCAGGAACACCCAGCAGCAGCCCTGGGAGCAAGGCGATCTGGCCCTTGTAGCAGCAAAGGGGGAGTGAGAGGGAGCCGAGCTGGAGCACAGGTGGCCCGGGGTGCACTGCTTCTGAGCAGCACTGGGCAGGGTTTGGTCTTGCCATTGTCGCCTTGACAGGAGCCCAAGCCTCCTGAGTCCACAGTAGGAACTAGTGAATTAATGACTTCCTGATTCCCAGTGTCAGGAGGAACTGCGTCTCTGCTCCTTGGTTCCCCCAGCCAGTCACAGCAGGCCTCTTGGGACGGGGGCTGAGCCTGCTTGTGCGCACACTGGACGGAGGTGGTCCTCTCCGCAGCTGCCTTGCCCGGCTCCCAGCCTGTCTTACCCACCACAGCAGCTGGGACCTCAGAGCCCACTTGGACCCTCTGCCGCTTGGGGTCTGAATGTCCATCAGAGTTCCCAGCACAGGCTCTCTTACCTGCAGATTTCGAGGCAGATGTGAGGTGGACGTGGTCTCGTGCACTTGACCCCTGCCTCCTGCCTGGCAAGCTGCACAGGCGGCACTTCCCACAGTGCCGCCCTCCTGTCCACCAGCTGTGGTGTGGCTGGTCTGCAGCGGGCGATGGCAGGGTGTTCCGCCTTGTGTGAGTCACCAGCTCTGCCATTTGCAGCAGGGGTGGGGTGGGGTGGGGTGGGGGCAGGGTGCAGCCCCCTGGTCCTGGATGTGTGTTCTAGGACCGAACCCAGTGGTTTCAGTGGCCCCTGACCTCACAGTTCATGCTTGTGATAAAGGTGGGCCAGTTCTTTGAGATCTGAAGGTCTGAAAACAGGAGGGAGAGCAGCAGAGGAGAAGCAGGGGACAAACTGGGGGTGGAGAGAAGGCCAAGGGGAAGAACAGGGCAGTGGAGCTGGCCGAATCATGGCGTGTGGACGTATGGACATCCCACAGTGTGTGGCAACTCGTGTGAACTGTGAGGCACCGGTGAAAACAAACAGGAGACCAGCAGAGGACAGGATGGCCATCAGGGGAGGGAAGGGGCAGTCCTGGGGTCAGAGTGGAGAAAACTGTGCTGCATGCATTCATGAATTAGCCAGAGGGACCCCACAGTCATGCATAGGACTCGGACTACAGGCAACATAGAGGGACGGCCTGAAGGGTCCCTGAATCCTGCTGCAGGCCCTTCAGCTCTCACGCTGGACCCTGCTGTTGGCTTCTCTCTTCTGCGGAACCTCACTGCTCCAGCCCGTCACTTCCAGGGATGGTGGGACTCTCCAGCTGCCCTCTCATCCATTGCCTGTTCATTTGCTTTTTATTTAACTAACATCAACACTGAACATTCACGACAGGTAGGTGCTTCCCTCAGCTCTGGGGAGGTAAAGTAAATAAGACCTGATCTTTAAGGAGATGAGAGTCTAGTGGGACAGAGTGACAGATCCTGTGGGCCATGACAAAGGGCGCCTGGGCCTTCAGAGTGTGAGCAGAACCTGGCCCACCAAGCCTTCTGTGACCCATCACAGGAGAGAAACAGAACATGTCGCCCCTGGTCTCAAGGAACTTGTAAACTGAAGAACGGATCAACACAGACGTTACGGCCCCAGGGCACTAACAGGAACACAACAGCCAGTGAGGAGCCACGCCAGGCCAGAGCGGCCCGGGGAGATGAGGAGAGGCTGCAAAGGCTGCATGGAGAAGGTGTGTGAGGAGGGCCTGAGGAGAGAGGTGGACATGGTGGCCTTAGGTGGACATAGTGGCCTTTGCTCCCTTTGTCCAAGTGCTTTCCCCTGGGGATTCCAGGGCTGGACTGTCAGAAGCTGACCTCCGGCCTCCCATCTGCCAGGCTCCCCTCTTTCCAGCAGCCATGATCCCTGTTCGGGGGTCTCCTGCCACCCTAATTCAGTGCAGCAGCTCTGGTCGCAGCCTCTGGACTCTGAGCAGGTCTGCGCTCCAGCTGCCCCACCCCAGCCATTGCTCTCTGCGCTCCAACTCTGCACCTGGACCACCTGGGCCAGCCCGAAGAGGAGGTCACCTGCCCATCATGCTGACCTTGCGTCCATGCCCAGTGCACATGCACAATGGGGTGGGGTGACCAAACTCATGGAGAGAGCACAAGCCCTTGCTCCCCAGATGGTCACTGGGGACCCATGCCTGGGCATGGATGTTGGCTGGAGTGAGATAAGTTGGGTTTCTGTTTGCATGGACCTGGAGGTCCAGATGCTCACCTAAGAAACATTCCAGAAGGGCAAGTGAGACACCCCCACATCCCACATAAGGTGAGAGGCTGGTTCACAAAGCAGGAAGCCAAGCAGGCGATTGAAGTCCAGGTTTCAAGGGCTAGCCTGGGGCATGGGCTAGCCTGGGGCATGAGGAACCACAAGAGACAAAAGGCATCTAAACAAAAGCAGGGAGTAAGAGTCCAGCTTGCTCACGAAATGAAGCAGCCGGTGTCAGGTGTCACCACTGCGCCTCACAGACAGGAACCTGAGGGGGTTAGGCAAGGAGCGCACACAGTTCAGATGCAGAGACGGGATCCCTGGAGGCAGCAGGTAGGCAGTGTGACGTGCACAGGCCAGCAGGCAAGAGGAGCCAGCCCAAGCTGGGCGCCTGGGGCTTCCCGCAGGCCTCCAGGAGCACAGGACGCACGGGGCACCCAGCAGACACAGATGGCTTTGGCAACCAGAAGGCATCTCTGGGAGTTCTGCGAGAGCAAAGGCAGGCTGGGGTGTCTGGCCTGTCACACCATCCACCTGCCGTCACACCACCGGGAGCACGGGCAAGGCTGCCCGAGCCACGGTTCCCCCAGCTACGACATGGGAGCACGCGGGAGCCCGCAGCAGTGTCCTGCGTAATGGAGGCCATACCTCCCTGGTCCTCGAGCAGCGCCTGGCACACGGCAGCTGCTCAGCAAACGGGCACTATCACCACTCTCTTGCTGGACACGCAGCTACAGGAGCCTGCCCTGCGGGTGCGAGGAGCAGGAGTCCAGGCACCCCGAGGTTTGCCACGGAGCCAAAGCCAGCTGGGAGGTGATATGAGGTCCCTGCCCTTCTGCCACGACTTCTCACAGCTGACGTGGCTGTCCCCAGAGGCCCACCAGGGAGCCCGTCCTGGTGAGGGACTCAGAGTTTCCGTTCTCTCCTGGCCCCTCGCATCCTGCTCCTAAGTGCTGACTTGGCACGGCTCTCAGAATGTCCTTCGGTGAGGCAACAAATTTGGAATCTACCAGTCTGTGGTCCCTCCCTGCCGGTCTGCCCCCCTTGGGTGGGACCCTGCTAGGGTTTAATGGGATTCGTTTCCTGCTGCTGAGGTTTGCCAGCCTTCCCTAATGTGAACCTGCAGAGCTTCCGGCACACACGCCCAGGCAGGGTCTGCACACAGGACAGGAGGAAGGCACCCATGTCCATGGGCCCTGAGGCCTGGCCTATGTGCATCCGCAGCAGTCCAAGCCTCTTCCAGAAGGCTGGTGTTGAGAATCCGGCCTTGCTCCAGGCCTCCTTAGCAGGATTCCACTGCCTCCGTATTGCTCTCCCGCTCTGCAGCCAGCCCTCAAGCAGAGCGGCAGCCCCAGCCTGGGAGGCGCAGGCTGCATTCTGCTGAGCGCCAATAGCCCAGCGTGACTTTGGGCCTCTGCTTGCTGGCCCCCTGGGAGCGGCGAACACAAAGCTGAGCTGTGGAGCTGTGCATTGATTTCAGCGTGCGGTGTGGCAAGCGTGGCTCTGCCTGGACTTGGACTTCAGGTGGAACTCCATGGGCGTGAATGTGTCAGTCACAGTGCCTCTGGGGAGGGGGCTGCTGCTGACCGGCGTAGAATCCACCCTGTGTGCGGAGATGCTTCCTCCCCGCTGGCGTGTGTGGGGGGCGAAGCTCAGATCTCTCAACAGTCTGCGGATCCCAGCACGCAAGCTTCGGGAACCCAGCTCTGCAGCCGCATGGTGGGGAGCAGCTGCAACGGTCCCCGTGCCCTCCAGCTGAGGGAAGAGGCCATGGCCCCTGGCCAGTGAGGGGTCTCTGGAAGGCGGGAGCCCAGCTAGGCCTCTCCCTGGGCCTCCCCTCTATGGCTCTGCCACCTCCCCCAGGTGAGAGCTGGTATCGTCACAGGGCAGGACAGCCCTGAGGGCCCTGTGGCCCCCGCTGGCTCATCCTCTGCCAGCTGCTGTCCAGGTGGCGTGGTTCACAGAGCCCCTTGTGCTGCCCAGAGCCCCAGGGCCTTTGCCTGGACACACCTGCCCCGCACCAGGTCCCACCCTCAGCCCAGGACAGGCTTCTGGGCCGGAGTTTTAGGCATCTGAGTTTTAGGACGCAGAGTGGCAGAGGGGACCTGATGCCGCGGAGGGCGGCGGGAAGGCCTGCGGGGTGTGCAGGAGGGTGTGCCCTGCTGGGGACAAAGGCCGCAGAGCCTCGCGCTGAGGGACACTCGCTGTCCACCCCACTATGATCCGGGTTGACGACTCCCTGTGGGTCCAGAAGCCACTTTTGAGGCTCAGATGCAACTTCAATCTTATATTTTACCCACATATTTGTCCCCATAGGAGTTTTACCTTTTCAAAACCAAAGTGAGACCCCCCAAGTTCATCAGATGGAACCACGTCTGGGAAGCTTCCTTGCTTGCATTTCTGAGGTCAGTGCTGCTGGGTCAGTGGCCTGGTTAAGGGCAGGTGAGGGGCCTCTGTGGTGGTTAAACCTGGATTGGTGGTTGATCTTTGGGGCCGTGTGTGAGGCTTTGGGAGAACATCACTCCGGGCTGTGGCTTCCGCTCTGCCCTGCTGTGAGGCACCCGCTGGCACCTGCTGGACCCCAGGCCCCCGTGCTGACTACACAGGCCCCACACTGTTCTCCTGTGCTGGTCCCTGGGACGTGGCCCAGTCCGCTCTGCCAGGCTGCCTGGCGGAGCAGCTTCCCAGGGCCGCTGCCTGAGGAGCCCACCCAGAGCCAGCAGTTCCTGCTCTCGGAGGAAAAGACCCCTGGCACCAGGCTCAGGCAGCAGGCCACGTGCAGCTGAGACAAACCGCTGGCCATTAATCAGTCGGTGAAGGTAGTGTGGCGGCAGCCCGAGAGACAGAGGAGTCCACGGGCAAAACTAATTGATTCTGTCATATAAGTGGTGCCGGCTCTGGGGGGATGATGAATCTCGCCTTCAGGACGATTTCCAAGACTGTGTCTCTCTTTGTGAGTCTTCCTCTCCTGAGATGCCGCCTCCTCCTTTTCTAGAACCTACACATCCTTCCAGTTCCCTGCAAGTCCCCTCTGACTGGGCAGCCAGATGAGGAGCCCACAGAACAGAGGCCCTCGCCGCTCAGCCTGCTCAGAGGGGCCTGCGTGCTCACAGGGAAGGTGGGGCCCAGGCAGCGGCGTTCAGGGACAAAGCTCGCCTCCCGTGTCCTCGGTGAGCACTGTGCCCTGAGCGTGGGTCCAGCCTGGGTTCTGGCCTCAGTGACTCCTTCCTGGCACTCTGGCGAGGCCCCTGTCTCACAAGTGACACAGACCTTCTGGTCTCTGGGGCCAGACTGCTTTGTCACCACTCACTCAGGACGTGAGGCTGGCCTCCCTGACTCCATCACAGGCTGTGTGTGTGTGCTCAGGGAGGCACTGGGTTTGCCCGCCGATGCCCACCTCCTGGTTTCCCACTGGTGTTTCAGAAGACGGAGCCTCAGGGTTCAGGAAGGTCCCCCGGGATGCTCAGGACCCTTCCTGGTGTGCCGGCCCCTTACTGACCATCAGTGCAGGACGCAGCTGACCTGGCCCTGTGTATCTGCTTCCTCCTCGTCCGTCTGTGCTTCTGAGGAGCCTCTCCAGAGGCCTGTGAGGCAGGCTGCCCGCACCCATGCTGCTGCCCGGCTCACCCCTCCTCTCCGAGCCCACGTCTCTGACAACAGCCCTCAGCAGGAGCAGCGGGGCCTGCGGCCTCCACCTGCCTCAGGCCGACTCAGACCTGCAGCCTCTGTTACCAGCCTGCCTCCCCCCTCTGCCATCAGGCACCCACATCCCCACTGGCTGGACTTGGGCCTCCTGGGTCTCCAGGGTGTCTGAGGTCTTCCCTCCACTCATGCTGCATGCCATGCCACTGCTCCGTGCAAGGCCCAGGCAGTGTGGCTCACTGGGCCACCTCTTTCTGGTCTGTGTCCCCACTTTGGATGACTCCAAGCAGCTGGATACACAGCTGGCCTTTGCCCCTCGTTGGGCCCCCTTCAGTCCCTGCCGTCCCTTCTTCCGCCTGGTCAGGCTGTGTCTCATCCGTGGCTCTTCAAGTTGCTGCTGGGTCTCACGAGTGCCCTGACGTGCCCACTTCTCCCTCTCATCCAAACAGTGGCAGACTGGGACACAAGGGCCCAGGGTCAGGGGACGGCGGGGCTTGTCTGGAGTGGCAATTGTCATGGGTGGCCCTGGGAGGTGGCACATTGACCCTGCCTGGCCTCCCTGGATTGTGGATGAGCCCCTGGGTCCCTGCAGGACGAGTGCTGCTCACAAGGAGGTGCAGGGAGACCTCGAAGGAGTGGGCTCCTGCCCTGTGCTCAGGGAGAGGAGGCCAGCCCTGCACCCGGGCACCCCTGACCAGACACCCAGGTGTCGGCATGACCCAGTTCCCTGGGAGAGGCCTGCTGGACACGGCCATCACCTCTGAGGCCCTCAGACCGTTCCCTCCCTGGAATGCTACCCTGAGGAGCTGGGCAGACCATGTCCAGGGATGGGAGACCAAGGTGTCCGGCCTCTGCTCTGCCTCTCAGGCCCAGGCTGGGGCACTCTGGGGGTGGGCATGGCAGGAAAACAAGCCCTGACATTAGTGACTCTCAGAAGGCAGCCGGTGACGGAGCGGCAGGAGCGACAGGCATTGTGCTCCCTGACATGTGCTTTCCGAGGTGTTCAGGCCAGCCACATCTCATGTATGTCTCCCAAACCAGTGTCCTTGATGGATAGGGACACAGAGGCTCAGGTGTTAAGAACGGTCCCCGGGCAATGCCCCTGGAGGTGCTGTGGGCTCAGGAGGTGGGGCCTCACTGGGCCTCGGGTCATTGCTCTGGAAGGGGACATGGATCCCTGTTCTCCTCCTCTGCCTGCTTCCTGGCTCACCAGGCGAGTAGCCTTGCCCTAGTCTGGGCTTCATGACATACCACCTGCCCAGAGCCTCAAATCATAGGGCCCACCAGCAAGCCAAAAAACCCCTCTTTGCTTCATATAGTTAACTGTCTCAGGTATTTCAAGATGGTGATGGAGAGCTGACCAATGTGGACAGCAGCACCATCAACAATAAGAAAACTAGGAATAAACTCAACAAGAAACATGGAACATGCACATGAAGAGAGCTCCACAGTCCTGTGACACGGTGGAGAAGCCCCAGGCAGCTGGAAAGGCCACACAGGCTTCGATTATCTTCAGTCATGGCAAACATGTGACACCATCCCTACAAAACTACCACGGGATTTCTTCCCCTAACTGAGCAAGTTAGTTTCAAAGCTCATGAGAGAAAATGGGTCAGAGCCAACGACTCCTGGACAAGAGCTGTGCTGCAGGGTCCTCAGCCGACAGGAGGTGGGCCACCAGGACCTGCGGCTGGAGAGCGGGCTGCACTCACAGACGGACCAGGGAGCAGAAGAAAGCCAGCCTTGGACACGGCCTCTGCAGGAGCTAGCGCCCGACCCAGCTGGGCTGAGGCCGGGGAAGGGAGGGGAACCTGCCAATCAGAGCAGGACAGCCGTGCCACTGCCCCCAGACCAAGAGCTGGGTTCACACGCTGTGCCAGACAGCAGGCAGACTCCAGGTGGACCAAGAGTTACCCTGAAGAAGAGAGGCTGCGAAGAGGCAGAGTAGAGCGGAGTGAGCTCCTCTGTGACCCAGACTGGGGACATGACCCCGACTCAGGAATTCAAGTGCAGCTGAAGGGACTGCAAGTGACACGCTGTGCCCAGGCACTGAACTGCCACACCCATTCCACAAACAGGCCGACTGTCAGGCGTTGAAGAGGAAAGAGATGCCATTGCACCACCAAGACTGATTTCCCTAATATGTAAAGTGTCAGAAATCAACAAGAAAAAAGACCAGTCAGGAAGGAGAAAACTGGCAAGAGAAGTGAAGTTGGTCCATGCAAATGTCCCTCGCCCAGGGGAGGCAAGCTCCTTGGACAATCATCCACGTACAGGCCACCCAGATCCAAAATCCGGACAGCGCAATCTGTGGTCTGGGCAGAGTCCACACATTGTGGAGGGGGACTTGGCAACATCTGTGAACACACAGATGCACCCCTGGGAATCCATCCTCAGGACGGGCCTTTGCACGTGTGGAGCGCACACAGGGTCATTCATGGCAGTGTGGTGCTAACCAGCAACGATCCCAGACCGCCCTGGGGGTGCTAGTGAACGGCAGCTCGGATTCCGTATCCTGTTATAAATAAAGTACGGAACTGCGAGCAGGGACAGCAAGCTCCGCGGGGAGCGAGGAGACCTCTCGGCACGCAGCCTTCGGGGGCTGTGGAGCGCAGGGTGCGAGGAAGGGGTGGAGAACGAGAATAAGCATTTGAATTGCCCCTGTTCATACAAAGCCTAGAAGGCACCTCGGAAGCTGTGGTGGCCCCACAAGGGCCAGTGGGGTGGGCCCGAGTGGGGCGGGCGCACGTCTTTGTGCTTCGCCTGCTGTGTCGACACGTGGTGTTGACGGTGGACCAGGTGAAAACCCACGTGCACACGTGTGAGCCCCTGAGGGACCTGGGTGATCTGAGCGCTGTCGGGCAGCGCTGCCTAAGACTGAAGACGGGCCCCTCCTGAACCCCTCGTTCCTGAACCCCATGCTCCCGAATCCCATGTTCCCGGGGTAAGCAACGGAATGGCCCACGAGCACCAGCAGCAGAGTGCCCTGCTGGGACGGGGACCCGCTCAGGGCTGAGCAGGACAGCAGCACTCGGGCAGCCGCCCAGCTGCCCCAGGGTGCAGAGGAGCAGAAGCAGGTGTGGAGGAAATGCCCGCAGGACCCACCAGGGGTCCAGGAGCTGCGGGTGAGCCTGAGCCCAGCCAGCAGGGGCCTTTCAGGTCCCAGTGCTGGGTGGGGGCACCCGGTGCGAGTCCTGCCCTCAGAGGCTGTGGGGGCACCAGGGGCCGGCTGGGGATCTGCTTGTCAGTCTTTAGACTGGGGAAGCTTTGCACCCATGCCACAGGAAGACCATGAGGCAGACGGATCTTTCTGGAAGGTGCCTTAGCCCTGTAGCATGTACCCTACACAAAGTAGACTTTTTAAGACTTTTTAAGTCATTGCTGCTCTGAGGAAATGTCCTGGGCATCTTTAATGAGCCCTCCGCGGTCTGCACAACCAGGCAGAAGCTTTCAGAACCTTCTAGAGCACATTTCTGTGCACAGAAGTGAGTCTTCCTAGATGCCCATTCCTGTAGGATAACCATGACTTGGAATGCCAGGGGAATTTTGCAAGAACTCCTAGCTGGTCTGGAAGAGGGACAGGAAGAGCCATGCTGACCCTAGCCCTGCTGAGTGCCTGGGGCTGTGTGGCCCCCTGGGCGAGTGAGACGCCATCAGCGTGGCAGCCGCAGGTGCGGAGTCCTCTCCCCAGGAGGAGGCAGCTCTCACCACTGGGGGTTCCAGCAGGCCCAGCTGGAAGCCCTCCTCGGAGGAGCCTTGGAGCCACAGCTGGACCAGGCCTTTCTGGCTGCTTCAGGAACTCTTCCTCCATGGAGGCCCCAAGCCCCTTCCAAGTCCAGGGACTGCTGCAGGCCTCCCGGTGATGTGACCACGAGCACTGGCAGGTGGCACGTTATCTCGGCAAATCCCAGGCTCAGCAAGCACACCCGCCTCGCTCAAGGCCCAGGACAGCTTGATGCTGGGTTTGGAGGGACCCCTGAGGGGTGTGAGCCGAGTCCCAGCTGTGGCTCCGCAGGGCTGTGCCCTGTGAGGACAGGGGCCTGCACCTGGCTTCCCCGGCTGGTGAGAGGTCTGCGCTCTGCTCTGCGGCACCTCGGAGGAGCGGAGGGTGCCCCCCGTAGCGCCCTCTGCTCCTGGAGCTGCGCAGGTGTGAGCACCCGGCCGCCAGGTCACAGACGACCTCGGGGGCATGTCGTGGTGACTGATTCTGTCATGGTTATGAGTTCACTCATTTAAAACAAAATGAAAGGACTAGAAAACAAAGTGAATCCACCCATCTGCCTATGAAGAAGCCCCAGGAGCCGATTTTCCTTTCGACCAAACAGACCCCGGGTCGGGACAGGCAGGCAGCACCTGAGCGTGTCCCTGGGATTGTGCTGAGCTCTCTTCACAAAGTGCTGAAAAGCAGTGACCTGAGTGCAGATGGAACGGCGGCGGGGTCCTCGGGGCCGACACACGTCACAGACCCCTGGCCCCACATGCTGGGCTCCTGCTCAGATGGGGACGGAGCAGTCTGCCCTTAGGGTCAGATGGGTTTCCAGAGAGAACAGGGACGGAGGAAGGCCTGGGAGAGCGCGGGTGGGTCAGAATCCCAGCAGGGAGCTGCCGGAGGACGCGTGATCTCCACTCTCCAGTTAATAGGCCCTGGCTGCAGAGCGGGGAAGCCCTTCCAGGCCAGTGGGACATGGGAGCAGAAGCCACGCACACATGCACACCTGGCGTGCCCGACCCGGACAGCCGAGGGACAGCCCTCAGGAGACAGCAGGGAGCAGGCCTTGGACAGCCATGGGACAGCCCTCAGGAGACAGCAGGGAGCGGACCTTGGACAGCCATGGGACAGCCCTCAGGAGACAGCAGGGAGCAGGCCTTGGACAGCCATGGGACAGCCCTCAGGAGACAGCAGGGAGCGGGCCTTGGACAGCCATGGGACAGCCCTCAGGAGACAGCAGGGAGCGGGCCTTGGACAGCCGAGGGACAGCCCTCAGGAGACAGCAGGGAGCGGGCCTTGGACAGCCGAGGGACAGCCCTCAGGAGACAGCAGGGAGCGGGCCTTGGACAGCCCGTGGCATGGCTGTCTGGAATTGTGGTGCACACTCACACTCCCTGCTGCCCGCTCCTGGACACAGTCCGGTGACATCGAGTACACTCAGGCTGCTGCACAGCGCTCGCCCCCTTTCTCCGGAGCTCCTTCACCCTAAACTGAAACTCTGTCCCATTGAACATCAGCTCCCCACTTACCAGCCCCTGGCACCCCCATTTTGCTTTCTGCCCCTGTGAACCTGAGCGCTCTAGAGATGTCACTTAGGGCAGTCCTCTGGTGTCTGTCTCTTTTCCCTACTGCAGTATTTGCAAGGCTCTTCCTTGTAGCCAGTGACGGAATGTCCCTCCTTTTAAAGGCTGAATAGTATTCCACAGTCTGTATGGACCACAATTTATTAGACTTTTGACTGGTGTGAATGATGCTGCCAAGCCATGGGTGTCAGATGTGACTTCAAGACCCCACTTCCAGCTCTTCCGGGTGTGGCATTGCTGACCCCTTGGTATCCTAGGTGTAGGTGTCTGAGGTTCTGTCCCACCGAGCCTCATGGCAAGCACAGCTCTCGTTGCACCAACACACACAGCTGCTCTCCCCACACCTTGCGGACTCCTGTTTTCTGCTTTTTGTGCGCGATGATAACACCCTAACAGATGGGAAGTGCCCTCATCGTGGCTTCAGTTGGCATCGCCCCTGGTTACTGAGGTTGAGCGTCTCCATGGGCCTGCTGGCCATGTGCCCGTCTCCTTTGAAGAAACGTCTGCTTGAGCCCTTTGCCCATTTGTTAATGAGTTTTTGGGGGCTGCTGGGCTTAGGAGTTCTTGACGCCTTCTGGGTTTGAACTCTTGTCTCATCACTTGTAAGCGCCTCCTCCCGCTCCGCAGCCTCCTCTCACCGCGACAGCGCCCCGTGCAAGGGCACTTCAGGCTTGGGTGCCATCCAATCTGCCTGCTCTGCTGCTGCCGCCGGCAGTGTTGGGGTCCGACCTGGGAAGTCACTGGTGAATCCGGCCAACTCTCAGGGTGACCCCGACACCGTTGTGCTTCCTGAAAGTCCTTGTCTCCTCAAGGCACACGCTGCCTGTGACTGCTGACCGGTGAGTCCTGGACCGCTTTGCAGCCAGTGGAGGCGGAGCCGGTGGGCAACATGGGCCCAGCGCTGACCAGCTCGGGGCTGGTGACCGTCTCTCTATCTCTCTATTTCCATAACGAAGTTCAAACCGAAGGATTGGGAGCCCTGCCCGCCTCCAGGCCCACTCCTGCCTCCCGAGGCATCTGCTGCCCCGACCCCAGCATGTGCGTCCCTGGCAGAGGGGCCAGCCTTCCCCTCCTCACCTGCCTTCATCGTCTTCTGAGTAGAGTTCTCAGATGGGGGGGGCCGCAGGCGAGGCCGGCCCCCTGCAGCTGACAGCCTGCTCCTCGCCCTCCCTGCTCTGGCTGTGGGGCAGTGTGGGCTTCGGAACCCGCTCCCGGTGTGTGAGGGAGGGCGTGAGGTTCCAGAGCCTGCTGCTGCCAGGGTCCCCAGTGCGTGCCGCGCCCTCTCCCCGCGGGGACCCGCCACCCTGCCTGCCTCATGCTCTCCCGCAGCACAGAGGAGGCGGGATGTTGTCCGAGGTCAGTGATCCGTCTGCGGATCGTTGAGCACCTGTGCATCCTCGTCTCGCCTTTGTGTGGCTTTGACGGGACTTCCACCTTCAGACACGAGCACGCCCTCCGCCGGCTGGGGACCTCCCAGATCCTGCCTTTCCCGCACGGCCGCTGCCTGCCTTGGCCCCTGAGTGACACGCGGTCCACCGCCCGTGCAGCACTAGAGGGCCCCCAGAGCGCGTGGAGCCTGAGGGCTGTGCCAGGGACTCCTGAGGCCCACGCTCCGCGGGCGCAGTGGTGCAGGACAACAGCGGGGGGAGGACCCTGGCCACTGGGTTTTGCCGCCGTGGAGCAGGTGCGTGGACTGCTCTCACCAGAAACTTCCCAGATTAAAGCGTCTTTTTAGACTGTGTTCACCCTGACCCTGGCAGCTCTGGGTCCTGGGTGCAAAGGGGACGGAATCAGGCGACAGAGGACCAGGCGGGCGGGGCTCCACGCAGTGGCCGCTTCTTGGCTATATCTGTGCTAATTAGATTAAACACAATTATAAAACAACCACCTTGTTGGGTAAAATGTGGAACCAACGTAAGTGCAGTTGCCCTGCGTCAAGGCCACGCCCCTGGTAAGCGCATCGTGATTACTGGTTAAGAAGCCAAGTCAGATCTCCGGGTGCACCTTCGTGGAGAAGGCTTGATAACGCGCATATCGCAGCGCCACGGTCCCCTTAATGGTCTATTAAACAGTGACAAAGTGTTCAGCGTGGTGTAAACAGGGCTTAAAACTATCTTGAAATCATTTCTGAATTATTTTCTGGATAAACTTGTTCTACAATATCAATATCCTTAAAATATCAATACGCATTAGCAATGCATTTACTTTCCATTTTCAGGCCTACTCCATTCTGTTCCAAAAAAAATAAAAGCTTGTTAGCGACACTTAGAGCCAAGGCAGACCCTCCGCAGCCAGCGCGCCGCCGGCCTCGGCAGGACCCTCTGGGCGCTGCAGGCTCTCAGCCTCACTCTGCCTTGGGCTGCATGGAAGCCAAAGAGCTTTCAAAACCTGTGTTCACCCAAAACAGTAAACTGCCACGGCATAAACGGGATTCTGCAGATTAACTGCAGCCCCAGCCATTGTTAGCCTGTTGTCTTCGTCTGCCTCGAGGATGGACTCGTGGCTGGCGTGGGCTGCCCGTGGACTGACACTTGGTGGGTTTTACCAATACAACATTTTTCTTCTTTCTAAGATTTTTATTAAACTTTTGTTTTCTGTAGGATGCAAGGTGTGCGCCTGGTGTTTTTAAATTGGATAATGGCCTTCCTTATAGTCATCGGTCATTCTGAATCTGCCCACCCTGGTGGGGCGGAGACCCGGAGCAGAGCTCGGCCATCGCTGCAGGAAGGCAGGGGCCGCCGCATCCGTCCCAGCCTGCGGTTGGTGGGGACGGTCCCTGAAGTAGCAGATGCCATGTGACCCTCCTCCATAAGCTGACGCCCAGTTCTCTCTGGGCGACGCTCCCCAGGCACACCCCAGGACTGAGCTGCTCCACAGCAGAGGGAAGGCCTCCGTCCCTGCGGCCTGGGTGGAGTCCTCTTTGTTTTCCTGACGTTCTGGGAGAGTTTCCTTCATGACTGGCAGTTCTCAAAGTGGGGTACAGAAGCAACTATGGAACCCCAACCCTAACCCCCAGATCAGAACCCCCTATGGTAATCCCCGGCCATTCTTCACCTGCTTCAGTGTGTCCACACTCACAGCCACGGAGCAGAAGCTGCAGGGACGGCCCGCCTGGCCCAGCAGCAGCACCGGTCCATCCACGAAGCTTCCTCACTGCCATGTCTGCGGGGAACCGGCGGCAGTGGCAGCTGGACTTGTAATGCAGTGTGCACACCTCATTCCTGCTGCTCCTGTCCATGCGCCACTTCACCTTCTGTGACTGTGTGAGTGGAGCTCCAGCAGCAGTGTGCTATGCTTGGCTGGGACTGGACCAGCTGTCAACCAGGGGAGCTTTCGTGTTGGAAGGACACGGCCAGGCGACTACTGGGAAGTGGGCACTTGGCCGTGAAAGGCCGGCCTATTGCTTGAGGAAGTGGCTGGTGGACTTGCGGCCAGAGGCGGCATCTCACTCCCATGCCAGCACCTGGACTTCTGAAGACCTGCCTCCGCCACCATGAGGCAAAGGGTCCCGGCTTCCGAGGGTCTTCCTGGTGAGGGTGGTGGCACCATTACTGAACATGGCTCTTGGATGCCATGAAAGGAGGCAGGACAGTGACTGAGACCTTTCAAAGGACCAACACATGATGTCACAGCAGCATGGACGGGTAGCAGTCCATTCAAAGTGCACGACAGACCCACGACACACAGTTCCTCCTGTTCTCGGATCCCACGCCGCAAGGGCCCTTGGAGGAGCACGTCCCACCTGTGGAGCTGGATCCAGCCCCACAGCCACACGCTGCAGGGTGATGGCCCTGTCCACCAGAGTGCAGCCAGAGTCACTGTCCCCTAGAGAGTGTGGCAGCAGACGGGCAAGAGGGAAGGAAGCTGAGGGAGGAGGAAGCAGGAGAGCCCTGGAAATCACAGGAATCGGGTGAGCAGAAGGTCCTGCAGACTGGATGATGGCCCTGAGCGTTGGAGAGCGTGACCCACTGGGAGGGTCGAGCGGGGATGCTCCGTCCACAGCCACGCACGGTGGAAAAGATCCAGCGAGCCAAGCAGGGTGCGTCCAGGAAGAGCAGCTCTGCTCAGGGTCCCTCAGTGCTTCTGGAGACAGGTTGTCCTCACAGGGTGACACCTCCTGAGCTACTGCCCCTGAGGGCCTGGGGGACAGGACGTGGGGCGGGAGAGTGGTGCTGACCACCCTGGGTGTGCAGGCCCGGGACTTCAGCAAAGACATTCAGAAGTGAAAAGAACAAAAACATCCTAAAAAGAGAAAAAAGAGCTCAGGATAAAGATGAAAAGGAGGAAATGTTTTGTACGGTTGAACCAGGTGTTTGCATTTCAAGCTGTTCTTACAAGAGTCAAAAGTCAAAAGCACTAAAGAGTTTGGGAAGGCGTCACAGTCAGCTAAGGCCAGATGCCGCCGAGTGGAGGGGAAACACTGTGTGTGTCATGTGCGTGCGAAGGTCCCAGCAGGCACAGCGTCCCTGGCCTGCTCGTGGGACCACTCTCGGCCCGCTCACCGGGAGCAGCCGCGGTCCTGCTGCCCAGGACGCGGGGACCGAGCAGGCACCATTGTGATCTTCCGTGCCTGTTCCCACCGTCTCTCGTGCCTGTTCCCACCGTCCCTCGTCGGTGTTTGGGTGTGTTTGGACACAAACACCTGGCACTGTGTAGGTGAGCCACAGGCCACGCCACACAGAGCCGTGCCAGCTCCTCAGTGGTCATTTGGTCACGTTCTCGCTGTGGCGAAGACTGTTCTCAGGACACAGCCCTGTGGCAGGGGAGGCGTCCCCGTGCAGAGCACTGTGGGGCAGAATCTGCTTCGTGGACCTCAACCAACACAGCACTCGGCGAGAGAAGGCACCGAACCGTAAGAACCCGGTGTTGCCCTCAGCCAGATGTGAGAGAGTGCTGCTCGTCTCACTAACGCTTTTATCCCTGGAAAATGGAGTTATTTTGCACAAAAAAGTCACAAAGGAATGACTTATGTTCATTGTTGTTTTAAATAAATTAATAAATGCCTAGAGTGTTTACCAGTCCTAATTGTGATGTGCTAAATATTTACAACAGAGCTCAAGCTGAAGGCTCCTGGGCCGTCCGGGCTTTTCCAGAGCCACTGCGGCCTAGAGACAGAACATCACGTTCTCGACCTTGAGGCTGGTGACGGAATTGATTGATTGGAAATCGACTTCACTTCCTCATTTCCAGGAGGAGGAAAGGGCCTCAGTCACGCCGTTTTCTGCTATGTCACGGCGCCTCTGGGGACGTCGCAGCGCTTATGGGGACAGCGCAGCTCCACCCTGTTGGCTACTCGCGGCGCCTGGAGAGGCCTCACTCCACTGGCTGCCCGAGAGGTTGAGTGGTCTCGGGAGGACACGGGCACCTCCCGCCTCCCTGGCCATTACTGGGGAGAGAGGGAGCTGCCGGCCTGTCCGGTGGGAGCCGGAAGGGCTCTGGGGTGCCGAGGCACAGCTCCCAAGCTGCAAGGGCCTGTGGGAAGGGAGTCTCCCTGCTCAGGGTTTGAGTTCTCGAGCTGGCCAGGGATTCCTGAGGGTCTCCAGCTAAAGAGATGACTCAGGACTCTGCTCCCTCTGCGCTCTGGTATCGGACCTCATTGGTGGAAAAAGTCTCAAGCTGGGTCTGTGACGCAATGGCCCTTGAACCCTCCAATCTTGGGGGAGGCGCCTCCCTTGACTCACAGGGCTCTTCAGGCGTGCATACAGGGTGTGTGCTGCGGAGGGACAGCCGGGCACCCCAGGACTCGCCTGCGCTGGTGCGCTGGAACCCACGGTGGGCAGAGAGGAAGGGCAGCGAGGGAAGGGCACGCCATCCCAGCTCACAGCCCCGTCTCCAGCCCCGGCCGGGTCCGAGCCCCGCCTGCTTTCAGAGCAGTTGGGATGCAGTGCTCTCGACATGGAGTGCTTCAGTGCCCCTGGTGAGTTTGAGATCCGCGGATGTTCATAATCTCACTAATTTTAGTTCAAAAATGCTTTGTGCTTTCCCCCGAGCTCTTCCCGTGTGTCTCGGTTAATTCTCTGATGCTCACAGCGACCAAGAGGTGCTCCGCTTCATCCCGAGGCACAGGAAGCTGCAGAGGTCAGGGTGCAGCAGGGAGCGCATCGCGCTGGCCCTCCCACCTGGGCCTGGCCAACTCGGCTCCTCAGAGTAAGGAGCAAGGCATTTGGTCAACAGAGGCAGGACAGGTCCCCTGGGACACAGGCTCCTTGGGGACCAGGGCTCGCTGGGTCCTGACTTGCATGGGATGGAGCCACTGCACAGGGCACACGGAACACAGCCGCTGTCCACTTCCTTCCTCTGTGTGTGGAATCACCCATCGACCCCAGACGAACGCTGCTGTGTGCTGAAGGCAAATGCAGACTCGTGACGACTGTGACACCCTGGTGAGGCCGGCCTGTGCTGGGACCCCGGCAAAGCCCCAGTTCTTGCTCTCCATGGAGACGCCCGGTGGCCGCCACTGAGGGTGTGTGTACGTGTGCCACACGGGTGCTTTCCCAGGTGGACAAACGCCGCTCCCGAGGGACTCACTCTGAGCACCCAGCCCGTGCACCACAGGGGTCAGGGCGAAGAGCATTTAATTTCTATGTACTTAGCTTTGCAGATTTCAGTGACGGCTCATTTCAAAATCCAAATCAGCTCACCTTCTCATTTTATGAAAAGTTCAATGACTCCTTACACCTCTTGCCAGGTATTTGCAAAGGCCATAGCAAAAGCATTGACAGGGAGTCAGAAAGACATGGACGGAAGTCTGGAACTGCCCTCTGTAAACCCTGGTTGAATTACCAGAGGTCTTTGACTCACTTCAGGTACCTAAATAAAGAGGTTCCAGAGCTGGGGATTGGCAAGACCTGTCTCACCGGTGGCTACCAGGGACGAGAGGCTCTGCTGTTTGGGCTGCGTGAAAGGGCACAGCAGAGAGGACGACCCGCCAGCAGCACAGCCAATGCTTCAGGCCCAGAGATGGCTGCTGCGTGCCGGGGACTCAGTGCCAAGCAGGGAGGATGCCAGTCCCTTCTGCTGCCTGCTCGCCCCCCAGCCTGAGGCGCAGTGGCGTGGAGAGGTGGAGGCAGCATTGGTGGAATGTACAACTGTTTCCTCTGGACCATCGTGGGAAGAAGAGACTGAACCTTGCTTGAAAACCGGCTTTGGTTCTGACTTGGGTGCCCTGTGTCGCTCAGCTGCCCTGAGGAACAGGCTTCAGCAGGGTGGGGACCTGTGACGTGGGGCCACCCTCCCATGGCCAGCAGAGGACCAGCTGAGACAGAAGTGTTTGGAGCCCAGAAGGCCCGTGGCTCCTCCCCAGTCCTCCTGGTATTCACTCTTCAGTACTGTCACCGGGTACTCAGCACCTGGGGGACTCCAGAACACTGAGATGATGATCCCCTGCTGTTTCTCAGTCAGTGGTCACTCTGCTTCCGGGTCTGGCCAGTGGCCCAAGGCTGCAGGTTTTGTGCTTCCCTTCACTTAGATCACCTGTGACAGGAGTGCTACATGGATCAGGTTGCCCAGGGTGCTTTGGGCTGCAAGTAACTGAATCTCCCATTTAACTACCTTCAACAATGAGGAGTTTCTGTTTTGTTTTGTTACTTATAAAAGTTTCCTTTTATTTACTTTTGTTTCGTTCTGCCTTTTTAAAATTTAATTTTAATTGACAAATAATTGTGTATATTTAGCGTCCCATGACAGGCTCCTTTGTGCTGTGTCTATGCCTGTGTCTGTTGAGACCTGGTTGTGGCCATTTAGGAAGGGCTATGCAGCTGGGCTGTGCCGTTTCCCTGGCACTCAGGATCAGTGGTTGGGCGGATGCTCGAGGGCTGCTTCCGCAGGGAGAAGCGGGCACACAACTCATCCTGCGTGCGGAGAGGCGGCAGGCCCGTCAGCTTTCCCACTCTTTCCAGTTCGGGATCAGAAGGCCTTGGGAGTGCCTGCAGGGTGTCCCCAAGGCCTGTGCTCGTCTTCCTTCCTGTCTCACTAGATGCTGAAGGCCAGTGCCCACCCCTAGGGTGGACCTGTCTCCTGACTGGCTGGGTGTCCCCTCCAGGGGCTCCTGCTGGTGCCACCACCTCAGCAGTCAGCAGAGGGAGTGACCTGCTGAGGCAGAAGTGTCCCTGTTGCTGCTCCTCCAGTACCGATCCCAGCAAGAAGCAGGTCCCTGGTTCCAGCCTCTCTTCAGGGACAGCTGTGGAGCTCACGTGACAACAGGGACAAACTTCACGTGCGCTCCAGGCCCAGCATTGTCACCTGTGCGGCTGAGCCTCTCCTGTCAGTGGACATGAAAAGAGGACCTCGGGAGGGGTGGAGGGCCGTGCGAAGGTTCCTTGGTTCCCCGCACGGGCTGCAGGAGGCAGCTGCCCGGGGCTGGACGGAGCCAGGGGAGTGCAGGTGCACTGTGTGCTCGGGGCCAGCAGAGCTGCGGCTGTGCCTTGCCCAGCACGGGGGCCCGGACCCCAGAGTTTGAATGGAGGAAAGGTCATTTTCAATATTCACAAGTTGCTGTGGTATGAATTAGTAGGCGATTTTCAAATGACAGGTGACTCATAAAATAAAAGCAAAGCTCTCAGTAAAGTCAACCTGAAATGTCCTTTCTGGGAGTCTGTTTTTTAAAAACCACATCACCTAAACATTGTGATTAGATAATGACTTATGACACAAAAGCAGACCTTACTGGGTCTTAACAAGCAATTTGGATGCCATGATGGACTGTTCTAGAAAGCCACAATGCAGTCATGGTGCAATGTAAAATGCATTGCTCTGGTTACAAAAATTCAATGGTGTATTATTTGAAGATTTCCTTTACAACTTTATATTATTAAAAATTGATTTTATAGTGGACAAAAATATGCTAAGTGTTCACCTGTAACTGAAGAAGAATCTGTGTGTGAACGACAGGCATCTCGGTGGATCTGTAACCAGGTTGACGTGAACACCAAACAAGCATAAAGAAGCAAATTAAATGGGAAAGAACAAAAGAAATCCGTGCATGAAATGCACGTGAATACATCGAGGTCAGGATTCTGGCTCCACGATGTATAGAGTTTAGAAGGAGGAAGCCCAGCGACACCCCGAAGCCCAGGCCGTGACAGCAGCCTGGATGCACGCAGCAGCCTGGTCCCGCGCCTGCTCCCGTGGCTGATCACGTCACCCTGGCAGGCGGACGTGTAAGGTAATTAGAGATTTGAACCGTTCGCAGCCGGATCACTTAAGGCAACACTGTTAATGGGCTCTGCAAGTTCTCCCCGAGTGTCGCCAGTGTTATAACTTCTAATTACCTTAATAATTAGGGCTCTGCCGCTGATGGAGGCGGCGGTCCCCACACTAATGGCACCAGCCTTCTTGTGCGAGGCATGTTTTGATGTTCTCGCCCGGTTGCTGAGGGTCGCAGGAGCCATTTGCCCTTGGAAACCTAGCGGTTGCTATGCGTGGCCGGCGTCCTCCCAGCTGCCTCCAGCCGCCTCAGCCTGCTGTCCCCACTCAGAGGGAGTGCGCGCTCTAGTCCCCAGGGACGCGGGAGTAAACGTGGCGCCTATGGATGGAATTTTCTGAATCTAAGTTGCCCCTGTTGCTCCTAAAACAAAACAACAGCCTAAACTTGGATGTCACGTCACTGGAACAGAAATTAAGGGGCGTCCCCATTCCCTCCATGTGCAGCTCAAATCCACTGCCAAGCGACAAAGGCGAGGTTGGAAGTAAACAGGGCAAAGAAAGACCCTGCTGCTGCCTGGAGAGGTGAGGGTGTGGATGGGGCCCGCGGGAGCATGTGGGGGGCGTGGGGCATGGCGGGGAGGGG
>JAJEJO010003649.1:179561-233660 GCA_020662805.1 Glaucomys volans
GGGGGGCATGTGGGGGGAGGGTGTGTGGGAACGGGGGGCATGTGGGGGGAGGGTGTGTGGGAACGGGGGGGCATGTGGGGGGAGGGGTGTGGGGACAGGGGGGCATGTGGGGGGAGGGTGTGTGGGAACGGGGGGGCATGTGGGGGGAGGGCTGGGACAGGGGAGCACGTGGGGGGAAATGGAAGCAATGGGGACGGGCGCGTGCAGAGGACCAGGGAATCGAGGAGCAAAGCCTTCACAGACTTCCGGTTGATTTTTGAGCAAAGCAGAGCTCAAAGACCTGAGAGTGGGGACGCGAGGCAGGGTGTGAGACCAGGGTGTGAGACCAGGGCACGGGCCTCCTTCTCCCTGTCTTCCCGGCAGGGATGGGAGGATGGGCTGCTGTGAGCAGCAGCTGGGGCGGAGCAGAAGAGACGCTGTTCCTGGGGAGACAGTGACGGGGTGAGGAGCGACTCTGCAGATTGCTGGGGGCGCCAGTCCTGGGCTGGAACACAGCAGGTCCCCCGTTTCAAGACCTGATCCCCAGGGCCTCAGGATGGGACCTAAGCCGAGACAGGTGGTTGCAGATGTGTTTGGTCAAGGAGAGGTCCACCCTGAGAGGCGTCCTTACAGAAGGGAACCAAGGACCAACAGAGGGAGGTGTGCAGAGAAATGAGGAGAAGATGGCCACCTGCCCAGGAGTGAGGCCTGGAGCAGGTCCTTCCCTGAGGACTCAAAGGGGCCAGCCCTGCAGACACGTCTGCTCTGGACTTCCAACACCCAGAGCTGAGCCACTGAGCTCCTGTGGCTGAAGACAGCAGGTCTGGGATGCCCTAGAGACTCCTGCCAGGGCCCCGGCTCAGCCCAGCAAGCCTGGGAGAAGACGGGTCTGGGCAGCAAAGGGGGAGGCTCTGGAGGAGGAGCTGCTGGAGTGTGCCACTCCGATGCTGCCCCTGTGCAGACCCCACAGCCTGGTCCTCGTGAGCATGGCACAGCCCGGGTGTGGGGCAGCTGTGGGCCCCACTGGTGAGGGTGTGCACCTCTGTCCCCACGAGCCATCTTTCAGCATGGAGACAGTGATGGACCCACCCCATTTGGAGGAGTGGGGACACAGGCAGGAGGCCAGAGTGGGAATGTACTTTCCACGTGCAGAAGTCACCTGAACCCCACATTTGGAGAAACCAAAGGTCACAGGATCCACTAAGTCACCAATAGGACCGGTGCACCTGGAGGGCTCCACAGCACCCTGGGGAGCTGGCCTGCTTCTCGCCCGTCTTCCCGCCATGGACCTGCCTTACTGCAGCTCACCAGAGGGCTCCTGCCGGACAGAGGCGCCTCGCCTCCATGCTCCCAGGGAGGAACCCCATTCCTCAAGTGCACCCCAACTCTTGGAAAACCCTTGTGGAGGCCCCGTTTGGACCTCTGTGGGAGACTTTGCTTGACAGGGTGCTCTGTGGCTTCAAGCGGTTTGACAAGTACCTCCACCAGGCTGGGGAGCCTGTCCGCACGATGGAAGCGGCTCCGTAGCAGTTAAAGGAGAAGCAGTGCTGGATGGAGCGGCTGTGCTGAGAGCAGCCATTGCAGGGACCCCGGGAGCGGGAGGGGAAGTGGAGGGCAGGCCTCTCCCACCGACCCTCTTTCCAGGGGCTCTCCTTCATGCCACCTCCCTCAGCCACCCCCCAGGCAAGAGGCTCTCCAGCTGCCCCTGGGACTCCACCCTGTGCCCCGCTTCCTGCCCTGGCTGGCCTCCTCCTGAGTTCACATACCTGGCCTCCCATTGGCTCATTCTTGCTTCTAACCCTCTCACCTACCCATTCACAGTGATCAGACAAGGAGTCCTTCATTCACATATCTAACCTCCCACTGGCTCAGTCTTATTTCTGGCCTCTGATCGGCCCATTCTAGTTTCTGACCTCTGACCTCCTCTGGTATCATATACCAGGGTGGGCCTTGGGGCACATACAACCTCAAATCTACTTCCCTGCTAAGAATGTCCATCTCCGCAAATGGAAAACAACCCAATTCTCAAGTCAAAAAAAGTCCCTGGTGTTAAAGGGAGGCCAGTAGAGGCCCTGGGGAAGGCTGGAGCTGGTTCAGCTGCCAACCTGCCTCGGACGTGTGGCCCAATTCTGGTCAAAGCTGGGACAGGGCCAGCACAGGTGGAACTTCTGGGTGGACTGGTGGCAGTCTGTGGGCCAGCAGGAGGGACTGGGCCAGCCTGCAGGGCAGAGGCAAGGAGGCTGCCCTGCCCGCCATGCCCCAGGAGTCAGGGTGCCTGCCATGCCACCACACCTGAGGAGAGGGCCCGCTGGGCAGGGCAGACCTCGTAGGACCCCCATTTTACCACTGTGACTTCCACTGGGGTTTGACCCATGGGTAGATTTAGATAGTTGTGTTTTTGAGAATCTTTTTAACCAGAAAGTCCCTGGAAAGTGGACGTGAAGAGGGGTTTGCTCTCCGTGTTCTGCAGCCACCTGGGCAACTTCCTCAGCCCCAGGAACAGGGAGGACCTCCGGGGCCGGACCAGTGAGTCTCTCCTCCGTCTTCCCTGCCTGAACTCGGTCGGGGGAAACGGAGCCGAGCTGCTGCATCACACGTGGCTTCGGAGATTCCTGAAGACCACGTCTCCACTTCGTTAAGCAGGTCGCCGAGTGGCTGAGTCCTGCCCATTTAGAACGGAGGAGCTTCTCCTTATGAAGCCTGTCGGAGCTTCTCATGCCCTTGGCCTCTGCTCAGAGCGTCGGGCTCGGGCCCTGGGCTGCCTCCAGGCTTTGCCCACGCTGCAGCATGACTCTCCATCTTAGGCCAACACCCGGCCCAGAGCGCTTTGTGATGACCTGGAATGGCCGTTTCTGAATGCGTCTTGGCAGGACGTGGGGTCGCGCTCTGCACTCTCAGGCACAGGAGATGCCCTTGGTCCCTGAGTCCCACCGGGCGTGGCTCGCCCCTCACAGGAGCACCCCTGCAGAGGCAGGGCTCAGGGCCTGCTGGAGAGTTCCCCGTCTTGGGCTGGCTCTGCGCCCCGAGCACAGGGTGCACTCACCAGAGTGCCGAGTCCTCCCTCCGCGGACCTTCTCCAGCCGCTGTTCCCGAGCTTCTCCCCGCCTGCAGCCCTGCCCGGCCTCTGCACCCAGGAAAGCCATGCTGCTCAGCCACCATAAGCAGGGAGCAACAGTGCAGCCAGGTGGTCCGGGGACTCCCGGGAGGCGTCCTCCTTCTCTGTGCCCACATGGACCTCACACAGCGTCTGAAGCCACCCCTGGACAGCCAGTGCCAGTCAAACTTACAGCTGTCCCTCAATGTCCCCTCCACAGGGCCCTGGTCCCACCAGTCACGCACTCCAGGCTGGAAAACTCCACTCTGGCTCTGGCTCTCCGATGCCCCGGTTCTGCCACATTCCACACGCGGCGAGCACCGCGCCGACCACCTGGAGCGCTCCCCTCCCCCTCGCCCTGACAGGCGCGGGTCTGGTGACGCTGAGCCCCACAGGGTCTTTTTGGAGTGAGCTCTCCCTTGCAGTTACTAGTGCCCGGGGTCTGAGAGGGGACAAGGGTGCCAGCACTCCAGGAGCAGGGCTTGCTGGTGGCCGTGGCCGCCGCAGCGGCTGAGAGGGTGCGGGAACTCGTGCACGGAAGTGGCTTCCTTGCGTCAGTCCCGTCCTGGAGATGTCGGCACCAGACGCCAGTTCCGCTTTCAGTGCCTGTCACTCACATTTGTTACTGGTTTCAAGTGCTTCTGTCGGCTCAGGAAACTCAGGACACTGGGCAAAGACGGACATTGAATTTCCATGTGGTTTGGGGATGAAGGAAGGAAATATCCAGGGCACTGATGGCTGAGACGAACCCGGGCTGCTGAGCCTGCTGCCAGGGGACGAGCTTGTGGGTCACACCCACTGAGCCACTCTCACAGAAGGCAGTGTGGACACTGGGGCATGGGGACGGTGCCCAGACGCTCTGTGCCTTGGACCTTCGTGTGGGGAACGGCCAGGGCACCCTCCATTCTCAGAACCCTCCTGGCTGTGGTCTCACTAGCTTTGTGCCTCTTGGTTGTGTGTTTTGTGCTCCTGGGCGAGTAGGCCTCGGGCCTGCCGGGCGAGCACCCCGCCACTCTGCCACCTCCCAGCCCTCCAGTTACGAGTTCTGAAGAAACCTTCTACAGCAGGTCTCAGTGACCATCCGTGTGCCAGCCTCTTCCTGCCTCCCTCCATCTTTGTCCTGGTGACTGTTCCTGGCCTCGGGGCTCTTTAGGGGACTAAAGGTGACAGCAAGGCCAGCACGGTGAACACCTGGTGTGTGCCAGGTGCACGGTGGCTCCTCTCCAGGTGCCCCTGGCCAAGGCATCTCAGGTGGTGGGAGGCCACTAGCAAGGTCCCTGATGGGAAGCTGGGGCAGAGTGGCCCCTGTGGCTACCAGGGGCGCTGTGGGGTCTGGAGCAGGAAGGAGATGATGCGACTCTTAGGAATCCTCTTCCTGCATGCAGTCCCCAGACATTCTTTAAGAGAAAGAAAGGACAACTTCCCTCTGACCAGCAGTTGCTTAGCTTCCGTCGAGGGCTGTAGGCGACAGTGCCCCAGCAGCAGCCAGGGCTCACCTTCAGGGGGCTTCACAGGTAGGCCCCAGGCCCACCTGTGACGTGCATCTCTCACCAATTCCACTCAGCAGCCCTGGGACAAGGTGCCACTCCACTGCAGTGCACGGATGGGAAGAAAGAGGCCTAGAAAGATGAGTGCCCTGCCTCAGGTCCCGGGCCTGGACGCACAGATCCAGAGCTCCAGGCCCCACGGCGGTGGACCCCACTGGCTCTTGCTTTGCGCACACTGCTTAGTGTAGGTCCTCGTACACTTACCTTGGTTTAATCAGGTGGCAAATCCTGTACCTCTAGTCTCCACCAGCACCGTAGAGGTAGGTGTTCCAATGAAGAAATGGATTGGTTGAACCCAGAATGACTCTATTGGACCTGCCAGAGAATCAGTTTCTTATAGGTGAAGATGTAATCACGGATCTGAACTTCCCTTCCGTCCCCGAGCAGGAGGCTAACGTGGAGGGGGCGAGGGGGCACCTCTTTACGGAGCACACGGAGCACTGCAGACCACGCAGGGCAGGCCCGCCATCCTCCCTGGAGATGGGAGCCAGGGCCCTCCTGACTGAAGCCCGCGGGTGCGAGTGCAATGAGTCCGGCTAACCAGTCAAGGACAAGCAGAAGTCCACTGTGGTGTCGGGTACTCTTCTTCAGCTGGTGATTTTCAGGGATGGGATTGCCCAGAAGTGAGCTGGGCTCTGGAGAAGGGTTACAAAATTCCAGGCAGTGGCTAACTGTTCCCAAGGGCTTCTCCCTGACAGATCTGGAAGAAGGGACAGTGTGGAGTCCAGCCTCTCACTGAGAGCACTTTGCTTCCAGCTTTCTAACCTGGGATCAAATTCTAGAAATCTTGGGACTTTTGAACATCAAGGAAGATGATCAAGAAACACCAATGCTTTCTGTGATGATTTTGTTTCCTTGGAAGTGCCCTGAGCGGCCTCACAGAGAGCGCTGGGTGAGATGTGACCCTCAGCAAAGGCCTTATCCCAAACTGCTGCTCACCATGGGTAGCCCTGCGGAAGGTTCCAGAGGCAGCGCATCTGAGTACCAAGCGTACCAGGCTCCAGAGAATGAATGTGCAATACTCCCTGGGGCGTCCAGATTAAAGGCAGACTTTAATAATTACTCTAATTACTTCTGTTGTGATTTACCTTTGAATCCACATCAAACAAACATATAGCAATTATTACACTTTCAGGAAGGCACACGCCATTATTTCCTCTTATACACGTGTGCTTTAAAACAGGCCAGAGGGAAGACTTGTTTCTATTTATAGTGGTAAGCATGTATTTAGTGCCAAAGGATGCATTTCCCTTTACACGTCCTAGTGCTCAGGCTGCTCTGAAAGCCGCAGTACTGGGTCTGCTCTGACCTACGGGGAAGAGGGTGGGCGTTTCCCATGACTCCTACCAGGTTCGCCCAGGCAAGACGGCCGTGCGCCCTGTGGCCTGTGGGCACCTTAGGAGATTTCTGCCAAAAATAGCTTAGGTTACTGCTCCTCACCAGGACTGAAACACAAGGGCTGCGTGTGCATCTGAACCCAAAGCTCCAAGCCCTGACCTCCTCTGGGCCCACCTTTCTCTTCCCTTCACCATGTGTGAACTGAACATCACTGTGTCTAGGGTGGACATTACCAGGACTAGAACGGACCTCACCACACCCACAGTGGATGTCACTGGGCCTAGGGTGGATGTCACTGTGTCTAGGGTGGATGTCACTGTGTCTATAATGGATGTCACCATACCCATGGTGGATGTCACTGGGCCTAGGGTGGATGTCACTGGGTCTAGGGTGGATGTCACCATACCCATGGTGGATGTCACTGGGCCTAGGGTGGATGTCACTGTGTCTAGAGTGGATGTCACCATACCCATGGTGGATGTCACTGGGATATCCCATAGCTTTTAGTATTTTGTGGTTAGTCTGATTTAATCAAGAAAAAGTGCTGGGAAGGTTTTACATAATGGGCTCCATTGAAAGAAGAGAGGTGACACGATTGGGGTTTGCAGCCCTTGGAGTGTCAGGTAGGCCCCGTGGGCAGCTGCTGCCCAGAGCAGAGGGACCCTTCACTGAGAGGCTGGAGATGCAGGGGCAAACCTCACGCCCAGACCTGAATTCTACCCCTACAGCTCAGCTGCAAGGCCATCGCTCTCCTTGGAGCTAACTCTCACCATGGCTGTGGTTGGAATCCCCCAAGGTCCCCCGCTGACCCCAGGGGTTGGCTCTTCCCAGCCAAGCTGGCTTCCCAGACTGAGGCAGAACCACAGCTGACCCTGCTCATGAACTTCCTTGGAGTCCCACAGTGTGGGGCACCCCAACCCTGTGCCTAGACCACATGCAAGATCCAGAATCATGGCTGTTTCCAGACTGTGTTCCCAGACTCCAGCCTGTGTCTGGGTGACCTGGGTTCCATGGGTGCCTGGCCTGGTCCCCACCTCTGTCCTGTCCTTCCTTTCTGCTGAGATGCCTGCCAGGGGGTTCCCTGAGTCAGGAGGGAGCAAGTTTGCCATCTTGTACCAGGGGGAGAAGAGATGACAGACAACACATAGTGTCATGAAAACAAGGCTGGATCTGGTACCGAGTTCCGAGGATAAGCCCGCTCGGCTTTGGGTTGCTCAGAAGGTGCCAGGACTGTCACAAGTGGCTTCTGCTTCCTTGTGACACTCACCATTTCTGTGCAAAATATTTCCTGCTTTTCCATGAGTGGAGCTGTGCTTCCCCAGAGGCCCTCCCAGTGCCAGCCCGGAAGCTTCGAGTGTGGCCTCCTTGGAGACAGGCCTTCACGAATGCCACGGCTCAGGACGCTGGGTGGGGCCCAGTCCAGTATGAGCAGGTCCTTATCAAAGGGGGACCAGGGCCACAGACACCAAGCAGGCAGAGTGAGGTGGCGATCAGGGTGCTGTGTCTATCAGCCCAGGAGTGCCAAAGACGGTGGCTGCCACAGAGGCTGGGGGCTACAATGACCCCCTGCACAGTGTGGGGGGACCCAGACCCCCCCAACCTTGGACTTCAGCCCCAGAACCAAGACCGAGTGTCTCTGCCGTGGTGCCAGTTTGAAGGTGTGCCTCTCTCTGCTCGCCCTTCCAAGTCAGTGTGGGGACGGCCGGGTGAGGGCGGCTGGGCAGGTGGGGACAGCCGGCTGTGGGAGACAGGTGCACAGACCCCCGGGGACCTACCCACACGTGCAGGCCTCCACGCACGTCGCACTGCGGAGTGCGCGTGTCACAGGGCTCGCTCAGCAGGTGCTGAACCATCTGTCAGTGCTGTGATGACGTCTCCATTGTACCCACGGCTGAAACACCCAGAGAAACTCGCTAACCTGCCCAGCCACACCCGTGGCATTAGGCACTAAGAGCCGGTCACGCCTTCCCCGTCAGATGCAGAGCTCGTCCCACTGGAGCCAGAGGACTGTGAGCTCACCAAGCCCCGGCCACAAGGCTGAGTTAGAGGACGCTGAGCTGGCCCCTGGCTCAGGATGGACGCAGCCAGCCCCTTCCCAGCCTCTCCTGAGCTGCTGGGCACCTGGTGCCCCTGGGAAGCCTCCCTCTGGAGACCGGGTGGGGGGACAGAGAAAGAGCAGCTCCGTGGGATGGCAGCTGGATGCTCCCGGAGGGCTGAGGAGGACACCAGCCTTCTGCAGGAGGCTGAGGCGCAGGGGCTGCCCCATTCTCAGCCTGAGGGCACAGCACCAAGTGCTGCCCACGCCACAGGCACCTCTGTGGGCACCTATCTGCGCCACCTGCCTATTTTGACTTAATGTCACCATGAGTGACCTCCACAGAACTGCCAGGAGCTCCTGGAGCTGGGGCCACCTCCGGCAGGACCAACCGACTGCCTGCTCCCCAGCCGCCCCCTGGAGTCCTCTGGGCCCACAGCATGGAATTGGTGGTGATCAGAAACATGTGTCTGAGGGGATGCTCAAAAACCGAGCTCCACATGTGGCACTTTTTTTTTTAAAGTAAAATCTAGAATAAATAAATGGGATACATTCAAATTAAAAAGCTTCTTCTCAGCAAAAGAAATGATCAATGTTGTGAAGAGAGAGCCTACACATTGGGAGAAAGTCTTTACCACATGCACCTCAGATAGAGCATCATTCTCCAGGATATAGAAAGAACTCAAAAACTTAACACCAGAAAACAAAAAACACATTCAATAAATGGGCTAAGGAACTGAACAGACACGTCACAGAAGAGGATGTACAATTGATCAGCAAATATATGAAAAAATGCCCAACATCTCTAGCAATTAGAGAAATGCACCTCAAAACCATTCTAATGCTTCATCTCACTCCAATCAGAATGGCAATTATCAAGAATATAAGAACGATGCATGTTGGTGAGGATGTGGGGAAAAGGCACACTCAGGCATTGCTGGTGGGACTGCAGATTGGTGCAACCATTATGGAAAGCAGTGTGGAGTTCCTTAGAAAACTTGGAATGGAACCACCTTTTGACCCAGCCATCCCACTCCTCAGCTCATACCCAAAGGACTTAAAATCAGCACACTACAGTGACACAGCCACATCAACGTTTACAGAAGCTCAACTCACAATAGCTAAACTACGGAACCAACCTACATGCCCTTCAACAGAGAGATGGATAAAGAAAATGTGATATCTATATATATACATATAGATATGTATACACACACAATGGAATATCACTCAGCTTTAAAGGAGAATGAAATTCTGGCATTTGCAGGTAAATGGATGGAGTTAGAGAATATTGTGCTAAGCGAAATAAGCCAAACCCCAAAAACCAAAGGCCGAATATTTTCTCTGATATGTGGATGCTAATTCACAATAAGGGGGAGTGGGCTAGGGAGGAATAGAGTTACTTCGGATTAGGTAGAGGAGAGTGAAGGGAGGGGCAGTGGGTGGAGGTAGGAAGGATAGTAGAGTGAAACAGACATTATTGTCATACATGTATGTACATTGTCATGTACATGTATGACTGCATGACGTGATCCTCAAATATGCACAATCAGAAAAATGAGAAATTACACTTCATGTATGATTTACCAAAATGTGCACATGCATTTTACTGTTATGCACAACTAATTAGAACAAATAAAAAATTAATTAAAAAATTGAGCATGTAATCCACCCACCATAATATGCTGAGCACTGCAATATTTGACTTGTGCATAATGATTAATAAGATTTTGTACCATTACCTTAGGAATTTTAACTCATTAGAAATCTCTGAAAGAATGAGAGAAAAATATTAAAATTCAACTACAATTAATGTAAGTACACAACTTTACTGTTTTCATACTGAATTTATTCATCTGTTTTGACATTGGGTTGATGTAGTCTTAGGCTGTTTTCTTTTTTTTTCCTTATAGAATAAAGATGATGCTGCGGACACAATGCCTTTATTTTATTTGTGGGGGGGGGTACCAGGGATTGAACTCAGGAGCTCGACCACTGAGCCACACTCCCAGCCCAATTTTGTATTTTATTTAGAGACGGGGTCTCGCTTTTGCTGAGGCTGGCTTTGAACTTGAGATCCTCCTGCCTCAGCCTCCCAAGCTGCTGGGATCACAGGCCTGAGCCACTGCGCCCTACATGCGATGTATCTTAAGACAAAACACAAATACCTGAATGCAGGGCTAATGTCTGCTGACCTGCTGACCCTGTCCTTCTTCCCCATAAAGACCCCCTCTCCACGATGCATCTCCTAAGTTTCCTTAAAGTGAAACAATTCACGACAACCATTTGTGAAGTGATCTGACCTTAGAATCTTAAGTGTTGGTGATTTTACACCGACTTCCCCCGTCGGTAATTCTATATTTTAAAAAGCAACTTGAGTTTACCCCGTCTTCCCCAAGAACTCCATATAGTTTTCATAGAAAATACCCGACTCTTATTTTTTGCACTCATATTTCAGTGGCTCATGTTATTTATCTAAATTGCAAAATCACAGTAACAATTGCAAATGGCAGGAAGCTGGCTGGAGGGACAGGGACATGTCTTGCGGGGCAGAGGTATGTCTGTGACTTCACCAAGACCAAGGGGCTTTCTGGCAGGCTGGGGAGGGGGCAGTGGCCGCGAGCATCCTCACCCCCTTCCTGCCCAGTCTACACTGTGCCTGGGGACCCTGCCTTCCTTCACCTCCTCCTGCTCAGAGATGGACAGAGGACTGTCTCGGCCTTCCCCTAGTGCCACCGAGGACCATCCCTGAAGCCTGGGGACGCCTCTTGTTCCATTCATTCCTCTTATCCAGTCCTTGGCTGACTGGTGACACCAGGAGAGCATTAGCTGGTTCCAATTCTGATGCAAACCATGCCCCCAGCCCTGGGCCAGGCCTTTGTGGTGGGCCATTCTGGGGAAAGAGCGAGTGTCCCACCTGAGTTGGCTGTTTTCTTGGCAGGGAGAGGTCGGGTGGGGCCTGCAGGGGTGAAGCACAGCTCGCTGGTGGGCAGGACGTGGAGGGTGGGAAGCACTCTCTGCTCCACTGGAGGCGCCAGGTGGAGGCCAGCGCTGCTGGGCCGTTGCAGCCCGCGGCCCTCCAGGTCTGCCGCCCGGCTGCTGTGGGCGTCACACAGACCCCTGCCCTTCCTTTTCTTTCCTGTTTTTTATTGTGGTAAAATGCATATCTTGTAAAAACTTCCTTCGTAACCATTTTCAAGGGTGCAGTTCAGTGTCATTAAGCACATTCTCCGTCACTACTACCTGTTTCCAGACTTGTCCATCACCCTCCAGGGAAGCCTGTGCCATCGGCCTAACCTGCCAGGTCCTGCTGCTGCTCAGCCTGGGCTTTGGTGAGCCAGCGAAGGTTTGCCTGTTTGCAAATCCCGATCTAATGATGGACTTGACCAAGAAATAGCTGCTCCTCATTCTGCGTAAGTTAGTGACAAATGTGTTGACCTTTCACGTGTGACTTGAATCAAGCCACAACTGCACTGGTGAAGATGCTCTGTTTAGATGATCAAAAGCAAGTGATGTTTGGAAGATCTGGTGCAAAAGGAATGCGAGTCACACAGGAGGCATTTCAAAGTTCAGAGCAGCTGCAGACCCCGAATCGCTTTCCTCGTGCACAAAAGTACCGTGTTTCACAGCCAGATCTGCATCCGACGGGATCAGCTCAGTCAACTGTCTACCCTCAGATCCCGCGGGCCCCTCTGGGTGGCTGCCCGCTAGCAGACAGCCCTGACACCAGCGGTGCCGGGGGCTCCCCGGCGGCTGCGCTGCTTGTTCATACCCAGCACAGTTTCCGGGTGGGTTTCCACGACCCCGTCAGGCGGAGCTGTGAGTGAAGTCACACCCGCCCGCGTCTCTGGGAGGAAGGACACCTCTTAGGGGACCGTCTCCTTCAGTCCGCACACTGATTTTCAACCTGTTTCCCATGAAATGAACTGTGTTTCAAGATGTGCGCGTCCGCCAGGCCTCAGGAAGGAGAGGGACGCCGCGGCCTTTATCGGAGGCGACTCGGAGGTGGCCGTAGGCGCGTACAGTACCACAACAGTTAAGCCTGGGCGCGAGGGGAGGTGCCGGCGCCGGGAGCAGAAAGTGCTCCCGGGTCTAATCCCACCGCGCTGCTCTTTGCTAAAGGTTGCGAGGCCTTGGCCTAATAAGCATAATCTCATTACACTGCAAATAAAAGTTTCCTATTTATCTCCAGATTTCAAATGAATCTAATAAGGCTTATGATACAGTCACCCAATACCCTAATCATATTTCTGCCTATCTAAAAGCAATCAGTAATTGTGTCGCTGCGGAACGTGCTGACAATGCCTCTGACACAGAGAGGAGAATGGAGCCGAGCCGTACTAATTAAATTAAACGCCGGCTGCTGGAACACACTGCCGGCGCCGGGGCGCGGGTGCAGAATTAATAAGCATTACGGCGAAGAGCGGGAGATGCTATCATAATGGATGTGGGGTTTGATGTTGAGAGCCCCATTCAGATTCAATGTACCATAATGCGCAGCTCTGACAGCTGCTCAGAGAGGTGCAGGGCCTTGAACAAACTGCACGGGAACTTCCCTGCCCGCGTGTCCCTGGCTGAGCACCGTGACATTGGGCACCACCTTTGCAACCCACGACCCACCCAGGCTGGCTGGGGCAGCAGCAGCCCCTGCGCTTCCCTTTCCCAGCGCCCCCTACCCATGCTGGGCCCTCTGACCTTCCCCTCCAGTGGCTGCCCTCCTACCCTGGCTCTCAGAGGCGTCCGGACAGATTGGCGACGGTCATTTTAGGGCTAGACTTTTCTAATCCTAAGGTATTTTCCTGATTTTTCTAGGAGACCCGAGGTCCACAGGAAACAGCCACATGGGGGTCACTGTGCTGTGGATCTTTCGGGCTGCACGGGGGCCTCCTGGGCGGCCCGGGCCCAGCCAGCTCTGCCAGCGCCTCACAATCCCTGCTCATAAATTAGCTGTGCTATCTCTCCGGCTGCAGCGCGAAGCCACTGTGCCAGCCCGGCCAGCCAGGATTCATTATCCTGAGGATTTTGACAGGATATTAAATTTACTAATCCTGAACTAGCTGGGCTGACCCCTCGCTGGAGCAGTGCTGATGTCTGCCGGTGAGACGCGGGCTGTTCTTTCTCCTTCTTTCCACAGCGATCCCACACGGGTCCTCGTCCCGACCACCCAGGCTCCTTCCTGTGAGCCCAGCCACACGCCGCCCCGTCTGCCTCTTCCCATGTCCCCTGTCGTGCAGACTCCTGCCCGACCCCCTGGCCGCTGCAGGAACCCAGCACGGCAGCCGCGCAGGCCCTTGGCACAGGCTGGCCCTGGTGCACACACCCTGGGACACAGCCAGGGTGGCTGGGGCTTGCCAGTGGGCGTGGCAAGGCCTTTGCTCAGACACACCCCCACACACTCACCACACGTGTGCATTCCCTGACAAGCACGCACACACAAAACAGGACCGCCCACACGCGGCCACACCCCCACGCACACACTCATGCCTACACACGTGCACACGCACGCCCACTACCTACCATGTGTCACTCACACACACTGTGTCCGCACATGCATGCTCAAGCCCATGTGTTTGTACGTGCTCCCCACAGTGCACATACTTGCACCCCATATGCACATTGCGTTCGCACACACATACACAAAACACCCACGTGGTGCACACACGAACGTGTGCATGCCTCACACAGAAGTACTCCCCGCACAAGGGCACACACAGACCTTCTGTCCACTTGGTGCTGGGCACATCCGCCCAAGTCACCTGTCACTCAGCCCAGGGGCACGCAGCTCGCCTGGGTCCCTCTGCACACACTGGGCTGTGTGGAGCTGCCGCCTCGGTGTGGCTCTCGATGCGCACGGATCAGGTGGGCACGTGTGTTGTGATGGCAACTGTTACTCTCTGTTCATCTCTGTGAACAAACCTGCTACAGCAGACCTGAGGATATGTCTAGAAAGTTCTGGTGTCACAGCAGAATGCAGCACCTTGCCCACTCCTAAGTGTCCTGTGCTTCAGGAAACCAAGACGGTGCCCAGATTTCCACGGACATTCTGCCAGTCCGGTCTCTAAATAATTCAGCACTAAGATCTGGTCAGCTCTCCCACCTCCCGAAAAACTCCTGCAAACTAGTGCCAATTAAGTTGCTGGAAACAGCAGATCTCGGGTGATGCCGCGCAGACACAGCTGACCATTAAATCGCAATTGAACATCCCCAGGCAGCAGTGGCTGCTGACAGCCCCCAGAGCTTGTAATCTCATTTAACCCCCTCCTGTCAGGAGCGGCCCACCCCTCAGCATAATGCCGCCAAATTAGACCCGACAGGGCGACAGGCGAAAGCGAAGCCTCTTTAGCTAAAAGTCAGGCCGCAGTGGGCAGCCCTGACCTTCAGCTGCCCGCTCACCGCTCAGGCCTCCAGGGACGCAGAGACATTTGCTTGGAGAAGGGAGGAGAGGCAGCCAGAGGGGAGGTGGGGTGGAGGCCTGGCCACAAGGCACTTGGATTTCCCTGGGGGCAAATTACAGAGAATTTTCCTAGACAATGGAAGAAAATTTCACCTGGGCTTTTTCAAGTCTTTCTTTGGTAATAAAAGATGAACCCTGATGTCTCGTTCAAACTACTCAGGCTCAATATTTCTCTTTGCCTGCAGTGCCCTCTGACTCGGGAGCCAGGGGGACGCCTCTGTTGGAACACAGAGCCCCCCTCCAGGCCTCCGACGCCTGCATTTTAGATGAGGCCATCCTAGCTGGGGGCTGGCGTGTTCAAAGCCTCGTCGCTGGCATTTGCTGCGGTTCTGTTTTCATAAGGAAATCAGCCGCCTCTGGGTCCCTGGCAGGCCCAGGCTGTGCTTCCCTCCAGCTCCACCTGTTTTGTTCTGAGTGAGCGTGAGAGGAGGGCAGAGGATGGCAGGCCCCAGCACAGACCCTCGAAGGTCATTGTCACAACACTGAAAACGGTCTCTCCAAACCAGGCAGGGTCACCTCCTGGGAAAGCCCGCTGCTTCACACCTAACCAAAGCTGCAAACGCAGATTTCACAAATCGACGTCCAGGAGTACTCCGTCTTAGGAACGTCTGTCTTGTTTTTGGTTTTATAATCGGCTGTTAATTTAAAAGAGCACCCTTCCCAAGTATGAACTTTTGGTTCTTTCTCCTGAATAAAAGCGCTCCAAGGCCACAGGCTGGAGAGGCAGACACAGGGGCTGCGAAGCTCCTGTGCCCCTCGCACCTCCGCAGACCCGAGCGATGCCCGCTCCAGCTCAGTCATGCTCTCCCTCCTTGCCTGGATGTCAAAATTAAGGGGTGAGCACACAAATCCAAAACTTCTTAAAGTAAAATACAGTTTAGAAGACAGAAAGAGAGACAGAGAGAAATGGAGCCCTCCTCCTGCCTCTGGAATTGCTCCCTCTTTGGGAAGCAGTTCAGCAAATTGTAAGAGGGTCTTTTTAGAAGGGAAAGTTCAAGACGCTTGTGGGGAGAAGGCTCTGGGCTGCTGGCTGCTCCGGGCTGTGGTGCCGCCAGCCTGTCCCAAGCTGACCGACCGGCCCAGTGCCCCACGCCTCCTGTGACTCACCATTCACGCTTCCAGGGACACACGGTGGGAAGGAACTCTCCGCACTTCTAGAAGCTACTGCCCTCGGCGTGGTGGTCAGTACCTGCCGCAGGGCAGTTCGCAGGTGCCGCTGACCCACTCCAGCTCTGTGCACCCCTGGCATTCTCCTCCCTGACGGAGTTAGCTGGAACTGCCAGCAGCAACCACCTCAATGTTTATTTCACTTCCCGGCGGCAGTGGAGCGAGGGCCTGCCTGCCCAGGCCTTTCTGCGATGGAGTGGTTTATTTAATTTGTCAGTATAATAGGGTGGCTGAATGGGAGACAGAGAATGCAGTGTGGTATGAAAGAAACAAAGGCAAGAGCACCACTATTTTGATTCCCTTTTTAAAATCACTTCCAAAGTGTGGTATCTATTGTGCAGAGAATGCTGAGCGAAGCACGGCTCTGGCTGTCCACAGAGCTCCCTGCCGCGGCCAGCCTCTGTGCATTCAGAGGTAGGTGCACTTAGAGACGAGGAGCCGCAGGCTGGGGCTCCATTGTGCTCCCGGTGCGACAGAGAGGCACACAGGAGCCGACTGGCACATGGGCAGCGGGGCCACCCTGGACCCAGCCACTCCCCGCTCTGGGAGGGAAGCCAGCCCAGCACAACCCCGCGGGCTGCAAGGTTCAGCCGCGGAGCGCCCCTCCCCACTGCCCGGGCAGGCCTGCCAGGATTTCCAGAAGTTTCGCTGGGAAGCACAGGCTGGGGGCCCTCCCGTGCACGCCCAGGTGGAAGGTGTGTCCTGCCCTTTCTGGCGTTTTCCAGAGTCTCCCACCCCGAGGACGCCCGTCTTCCCACTGGAACAGTCTCCACCAGTTTCAGCCATCCCGCTCAGGGTGTCACCGCTCAGGGCCGGGGGAGGCTTCTGCTGCCTCAGGCCAGGCTTGTGCCAGGAACCCACCATTCTGTGGCTACGAGGCCGTGTGATGGGCTTGGTCTTCCCGGCCAGCACTGCGCCTCTGCTGCCCGGCACAGATACTGCAGGGCAGCCTGATGGGCAGCGCTTTGGCCTCCCCTTTCTCATTCAGCAGCATTTCCTTAGTAGACCCCACTGCCTTTGTGACAGGTGCCCTGCAGAAGTCACCGTGAGCCTGTCCTTCCCTGCTGACCTGAGGGGAGGCACACTGTGACTGCTGGTTTCCTCTGGCCAGTCTTAGACACTTACGGGACGTGGAAAGACTGGGTCTATGCCTGTGTGTGATAGGGACACACGGAGACCTTGTCCCTCACTGAATGTATGTGCTGCTGGAACTCCTAGGCGACCCTGTCCAGCTCCCCTGCCCTTGCCAGCCATTCCCCCTGAGGAGCAAGCCGGCTTTAGCAGGGATGTGCCTGCTGAGAACCGGCCCCCGTGGGAGACCCTTGAAGAAGGGACGTGTGTGGGGTGCAGTCGCTGCTTCACTGCACAGAACGCCTGTGCTGCTGAGGGCAGTGTCCCCCCCAGGACGCCAGCCTCCCGCAGCAGTGCTCGGGGAGCTGGCGTGGCCTCAGCAGATGTGCACTCGGCCTGCCGCCCAGCAGCCAGAGTTAGCAGGGATCACCGGGCACCTAGCCCCTGCACCCTGCCGCTCTGGGTGAGTTTACCTAGACACCTGCCATCTGACTTGACTCTCCATTCCAGTTCAGCACATCACCATGGCTTAGGCTAAGGAAGCCAAGGGCCTGCAGCTTGAGCTGCGTCCAGTGATGGCAGCAGGTGTGCCTCCACATCCCTGCCAGCGAGAAGGCCCACTGGGGCTCCTCAGCTTGGGACCACCCTTCCCTATGCCGCAGAGCCCTTCTGCTGTGGCCCAGGGAACGTGTGCATTCCCTAACAGTCCGACACTCACCCTGCTGCTGAATCTGTGGGTTTAGATTTTGTCAATGGGCAGCTGCAAAAACCCCTGTTAAAATTGCTTATTTCCGCGATGGAATCCGAAGTCACTACCAGCGCGTGGTTCGAAGGTCAGCCCTTGAATGGCGTCAGAGCCAGCATGTGAACACCTTCTGGAGTCCACACGGGCAGGGACGCTGATGCGAGTTCTCAGTGAAGCTCTCTAAACTTCTACTCAGCTGGATGAAAACGCTGCACAATTCACTGGTACCTTGGGAGCAAGTCCTGGGGTCCAGTTTTGGCCATGGTGCATCTGGGGTCTCACCTGTCTGATCCTCAGCCCTTTGCCTTCAGTGACAGGGTGACAGGGCTGCCATGTGGGTGGCGGATGCTGCAGCAGAGCCTGCAGAGACGGGAGCAGGCGGGCCCGGCTCCAGGACTCGGGCATGAAGGAGCGTGAGAACAGACCCTGCTTCCGTGGGTCGGTCGGCGGAGCTTTGAGGAGTGGCTGCTCTCTCTGTCACCACGGGCTTCAGCCTCCAGGGCCTGGCCTCCTTCCTGAACTCTGGTGGCATAGAGTCAGACCCAGGCTGCAGCATCCAGGGGCCTGTGTTCCCAGAACTCAACTGAAGTTCAGACACATTGGGAGTTTGTAAAAATTACTGCATCGTCTGGATGGCTAAAATGACCAGCTGACCAGGTTCACAGTATTGGGTTTATCTGGGAGCCCGGAGGCTTAAGGGGCCATCAAGTTCAATGTCATCGTTTAAAGGAAACTGAGTCCCAGAGACTGGGAGCAGGGGCCATGCAACAATAGAGTCTGAAAGTCATAAAAATCAAGTGGTCCAATATTCCCATTTTACAGAGGGAACAGCTGAGATATAATGAAATGAGACTTTCTTAAAAATTAGTTGGTAGACAAACTGAGGTTAGAGCTCAGGTCTCTTAGGTCACCCAGGCACTCTGAATTGTCTTGCATATAGTTAGTGCTCTGTGTCCAGAGGTTTCTTGTTGGTGAACTCAACCAACGATGGATCAAAAATATTTTTTAACAATTCCACGTCTGCTGAACTTGCAGTCTTTTTTTCTTTATCATTATCCCTGAGCACTACGGTGCAACGGCTATTTACAGAACATTCACATCGTAGCAGGTATCACGAGGAATCTAGCATGACACAGAATGTGGGGAGGACACGTGTGGGCAGCAGGCAAACGCCACCTCGCTGTGCACCAGGGTCCCTGGTCTCTGCAGGACCCTGGAACTACTCGTCCGTCCTTGGTTGCCGAGGGACAGCTGTGCAGCAGTGTGTGAAAGGTGGCAGTGAACGGTCTGACCATAGTCACCTCTGGCAGGTGACCTCCAACAAACGTCAGTCATTGCTCAGAAGATTTTTCATCCCTTATGGAAGCTTCTCGACTTGAGCCACATGGCTGGCCATCACAGACTGGGCAGAGGCCTAGAGGCTGCCCATGTGGGAGGATCACCGAGCATTCCTCTCTGGTTCTGGGGACACCAGTGCCCTCGGCTCAGTGGCTCACGCCCCTCCTTGCGCTTCCTCCCATCCTCCTCCAGCTGGTCTTCACAGGCTTCCTCGGGCCCTTCAGGCTGCTGGGCCTACGTGCAGGCAGGGATGAGGGGCCTGGCCGCTGACTTCCTTCCTTCCCCTCAGAAAGATGTTCATTTCCTAAGCCGTGAGAGATACGACAGTCTGCCCTAATCCACAGACCTGTAGTTGCAGACTTTTTTGATCGACGGTAAGTGATAGGTGGCCAGCGGAGGCGGTGGATGGAGTGCGGGCTGGGGTTAGGCAGCGGCCCAGCTCTTCCTTGAACTGGGGGCTTAGGGAAGGACTTGCCTCTCGCTGCCCACCCTCTACTCACCAAGGCCAGGTGACCACGTGTGCCCCCTCACACTATCACCCCCCTCTCCTCGCACCCGGCTCCTGGATCGGAGTGTCCCAGAAGCACGCTTGTGCAGTATAGACCTTCGTGACGGCGAAGTGGAGTTGAGCTCCCACTTCAGGCCTTGGGATCGAGGTCTGGCATGGATGCCTGCCATTCTGCCTGCACTTGGCGGGCAGGGGCCCACTCCCCTCCCTGCACCGGGAAAGCTTTTGGACCCCTCCCTCTGCTACCTGCATCCCAGGCCCAATTGGGCAGAGGGTGGGGGCCGCTGAGGTTCGCACACACATCATACAAGAATCCAGATTTTGCAGTGAACACACAAGAGGTGGATTCAGCTCTCCTCGCTTCAATCTTGAAAGTCCTTCGAGAGCTTAAATAGCTCGATTGTTTTGGCTAGATTTCTTGAATTTCACTTCCCATTATCGGGTCCCTGTGTGTTTAGATTTTCTCACAAGGGCTCGAATTTCCGAGGAGGGCTAACCAGAGCAGGAGGGATGGCGTGTGAGCGGATGGGCCGCCGAGGCTCACGCGGTCCCCCCTCCTGCTGCGCAGGGCTCCACAGCAAACCCCGCAAACCGCTCTCCAGGCCGCCACTTCTCCAGTTCTTCCTGCTCTTTATTTTTTCCCTGTGCCTTGCGATTCCTGCAGTCCTCCCTCCTCCGCGCAGTGTCCCGCGCTCCCCATCCTCTCCCGGCCCCTCCATTAATCAGTTCTGGATTTCAGCACTTGGCGCCTTGCCCTCCCGCCCGCCAGCGCTCCTCCCTCACCTGTCTGCACCGGGCCGGTCTCCTTTCTGCTCTGCCGTCTAGTTCTTCTCATTTTCTTTCCGTGGTTGTTTTTTTTTTAATTCTCCATTTCACTTTCACTTTTGCTCCAGTCTCCTAAAGACCTGTTCGTCTCTCGTTGGCAGAGGCCGTGTCACTGCGAGCTGGCTCTGCCTCGGGTGCCGGCCACAGACGGAGACCCTCCTGGCTCACAGTAGGTCAGTGGCCACCTGCTGGGGCCACTGAGCGCCAGACACTGGGTCTCTCTGTGGACTCCCTGCGGAAGCCTCCAGAACTCCACGCGGGAAGTTGCTGCCGGCCCCATTTACACGGGGCAAAGGGGCTTTAGCAGTGCTAACCAGTGACTGGGCTGGGGCTGGAACCCAAGGCCTTGCGCTCCTGCCATCTGCCAGGGTGCCACTGCTCTGCGTGACTGTCTGTGCACTCAAGCCTCGTCCTCCCTGGCAAGTGGACACAGGGCCACTGAGGCCTTCACACTGCCTGGCTCCGCCCTCGGGGGGCTGCCAACGGCTCCGCAGCCTGGTCGGCTCCCCCGCCACATTGGAGCATCCTGAGGGTTTGTGCCCACAGGGACTTGGTGGGTGCCAGCCCTTGTCCCCACTGAGGTTGCCGAGTTTCCTCAGGACGACTGCTGTGGGCTGAGTCAGATTCATTCATAAGTATCGAGCCTGATCTTCAGTGGAGCAGGTGGTAGTTAAAATGTTCCATGACAGGTTTCCAGATGGAAAGTAACATAACAGAATTGATGTTTATGGTTTGTGTTTTCTCTAAGGCTCTATTTTAAAACTTCCCAGTTTATTATATAGTCAAGTAAGGAAATTTCCAATACCTATTTATTTAATTGGCCTTTTCTGAAATACTAATCCCCCATTCAAATCTGCGAGTGAGTACCAAGCGTCTGCCCAGCACCACTGCTCCGGGCCATCCTGGAGCAGGGCAGTGGATCCACAGACGGTGAGCTGGCATGCCTAGCACTGCTGGTCCCTGTGCACTGGGGAAGGAGGAAGATGGAGATAAGACCCCTGCTTCAACCTTCCTCGGAGCGTGAGCTCGCCCTCCCGCCTGCTGCTCCACAGGCCCCACCTTGGCAGAGATCCGGAGGGCTGAGGGAGCTCCGCCGTGGGGGGCGCAGGGGGATGAAGATCCAGCCTTCGGCCCAGGCTCTTTCCTGTCCTCTTCTCCCTCCCTCGTCTCGCTTTCCAGCAGGTGGCCTGCCCACACAGACTGCTGCGTCCTGCCTGAGTGAGCAAGTGAGCGGAGTGGTGGGTCAGTGGATGCGACACGCTGAAGGACCTGCTGCTGACAGCCTTACTTGCAAGCTGTGGTTTTAGGGCCGTCCTGAGTTCCCAGCAAGATGGAGCTCGGAGCACAGATCCTCTCCCACCTTGCTGTGGTGTGCAGCCTCCCCACCATCAGCACCACCCCAGAGGGGACCCTTTGCCAGGGAGACAAACAATAGTGACATACCAGTGTGACCTCACGCCAAGTCTGCACAGGGTCACTCCTGGTGCTGTGCAGCCTGTGGGTCTGGACAAATGCCTAATGGCACCATTCCCTGGTCAGCCCCTGCCCATCACCTCTGCTCCACCACCCACCCCGCCCAGGTGTCCTGCCTTCCTTGGAAGCCCCTGGGTTTCTGTTGCTGTGGCTCCTCCTCCCCCAGGACCCCTCTGCTTGACTCGGGCAGCACGCAGCCTTTCCCGAGCCACCCTTCTCTTACAAAGTGCACACGAGTCCCCTCCCCTTCCTCTCATAGCCTGAGGTGCATCTCTTCCCAAGGCTGCATACTACTCCAGTGTCTGCAGGGACCACAGCGACACATGCATTTCCTGCCGCAGGGCTTCGTGGCTGCTTCCACCTAGGGCAGGAGTGAGTGGAGCTGCCAGGTTGTCTGCGTCCAGGGTGTGTGTGTGTGTGTGTGTGCGCGTGTGTGCAGTGTGTGTGTGCGTGTGTGTACATGTGTGTGCGTGTGTGCGCGCACGTGTGCATGTGTCTGTGCACGTGTGTGCACGCATGTGTGTGCATGTGTGTACGTGTGCATGTGCGTGTGTGTGCATGTGTGTGCATGTGCATGTGCGTGTGTGTGTGCATGTGTGTGCGTGTGTGTGCATGTGTGTGCGTGTGCATGTGCGTGTGTGTGTGCATGTGTGCGTGCATGTGCTGTAGATATAAGTTTTCAATTCACTTGGTAAATACCAAGCATGTGATGCTGGATTGGAAAGATGCAGTTTTAATATATAGTGTTAAATAAAATATTTTACTAAAGTGACTTTTAGGTTTTTCTTTTAAATTTTCTTAGAAAGGTGGTGCCTAGAAACTCCTGCCTGTCGCTCACATGGTGTCCCTACCTGCAATGCTGGTCTGGCCACCAGGGCAACCCCTTGGAGGGACGATGGTGACATCACCCACGCCCAGCCTGGCAGTCCTAGCCTGTCACTCAGCAACCACTGCTTAAAGAAAGAGGGGCCGGCCCCGTGGGCTCAGGTGAGTCCAGAACCGTGTGCGCGTCCTGGATCTGGGAAGTCCTGGGAGGGCTTGGGTCCGTTCCTTAACTGGTAGGTTGGGGGCTTAAGATGAATATGAGTTAGAATAAAAGAAATAGGTCTTGGTAAGGTCTGCACAGGTGAGCCTGGTGAAGACGGCCACGGAATCCCCTGGCAGACGTGAAGGCCAACCTCCCTCCCTGCTTTTCTGAGCTGTTCTGGCTGGGATGGGAACGTGTGTGGCATGTGGCACGTGGCATGTGGCACATGACAGCGTCCCTGCCCTCACAGCACCGGCAAGCAGTCTGTGCTGGTCCACTGAGCCCTGCTGAGCTCAGACCTGAAGAAGCACCCTGCGCAGGTGGGCGGGGCCACGGTGGGCGGGGCCACGGTGGGCGCTGGGTTGAGTTGCCCTGAAGAGGACGCCTGGGATGCCCCCAGTGCGCCACGGCAGGAGCCAGCAGGATGAAGACTCGCCGTCTAGGAGGACGGCTTCTGGTTCAGGGCTTCCTACGCCTGTGCAGGATCCCTGCTGGGACGTCAGCTGTGCCACCTCCCTTGGGCCAGAATCGCCTGGCCAGCTCTCCGGGCGAAAGGGGTTCAGGAGACAGCACCTGCTTGAGCAGCAGGACAGAGTCCAGAAGGTGCCCAGGGGATGCAGGTGCTCCCTGAGTGCCTGGCCAGCAGGCCAGAGCTCCGCCAGGCGCAGGGCGCCGTGTGGGTGAAGCGGGAGTGAGGCAGCAGGCGGGCAGCTGGTGAGCGTCACGTTGGACAGCTTGCTCTGGAGCCAGACACCACCTGTTCAGATCTGCACTCTGCTCAGTAGCTGTGGCCACATGGAGCCGCTTCCCTGCCTCTGAGAGGAGAGCTTAGGAAGCTGGACTGGAGCAGGCCCTCATGGAGGGGGCCTCTGTCTGACTCAGGGAGCCTGAGTCCAGTGAAGCTGCCTCTGCAGCCTCCTGCTCCCCCTAGAGCCCCGTCCATCCTGCTGCCGGCCTGCAGGCCACCTTCCTGGCTCAGGGGTGAGGCCTCCCACCTGCTGATCCCGCACAGCTGTGGGCCCCCCAAGTTTCTCAGCGATCTGACCATCCCAAATGCACAGAACAACCCACGACAAAGAATCATCCTGCTTGAAACATTGGGAGTGCTGAGCCTGAGACGCCACGAGTCACTGTCAAGCAGGTGCTCTTACGATACCAAACTGCAGACCCCAGCCCCCTCCAGGCTCACGGTGGGTTGGTGAAGGGCCTGCACAAACCCAGGGTCCATCCAGATGAGCGGGTGGACATTCAGCTGTGTGCCCAGAGCCACCCACTGTCAACGTGTCTGCGGAGCCCCTGGTTACCCCAAGTCTCTCAGAGGCATGCACTCAGCAGCGTGACCAGTACATGCACCCATTGCAGCTGGATACGATTATGCGTGTCCTTTAGCTCAGCTAACATTTATATCCATTAATGTAATTTAATTACATTAAAATTGCCTCCATTAATATATTTTAATGCTTATTCCCATAAATCACTCATCTAAAACTTCTCATCTCTTTTGAATAAGTTCATAATTTTCATTTACATTTTGTCACAAAAATAAGGATTTTAGCTTGTTGAAACTTCACTTTCCCCTTGCTTCCTGTGCAGCAAGATGGCAACCCGGCAGACTGGCTCCTCTTCCCCGTGCAGAGGAGGACGGGCGGAACGCAACACAGTCGAACTGCCTGGGAGGTAATTCCGGTTATTTGCAGGAATTACCAACAAGCAAGCTGCTCCCAAAGGGAAATGGTCGTGGAGCCAGCCAGAGCCGGAGCACAGGGAGCCCGGGTCACCCCCAACCGAGCTACTGCTCCACACCAGCAGCCCTACACCTGGCAGGTGACTTTTGAAGTGGGCAAGTGAACACCCCATAAAACCCGCGGCTCTGGACACCATCCACGAGTGCGGATCCCAAGTGAGCACTCGGCTCTTTGCCTCACGTTTGACGGAGAGCATGACCCCGGCCCCAGTGTGCCCTCCATCGACCCGACCTGGTGTGCTCCGCCGGCCTGAACCCTGACACCGCCCCAGGGGTCCTCCAGGCAGTGCAGTCATCTGATGGCCAAGCGTCCCGGAGGCACCGCCTGTCCAGTGCTCTTGCCTTGATCATCCAACAGCAAGCGCACCTACTGCAAATTCACCTACTGAATCTAGAATATCCAAATTCAAATAAAAGTGTGGGCAAATGGAGATTTCATCTAATTTTCAGGGGAAAAGTCCATTTAAAAATACATGAAAGCAAAGGCTTGATACTAATTTATATGTTTGCTGTCTTGGGTCGTTTTCGCTGTATGAGCAAAGGGAAGAGGTAGATTAAAGTTATCCCAGGATATTACTCCTGAGAGGTTAAAGTAGGTCCTAATGGGCAGATTAATTCTGTGGGGAAATAACATTAAATCTTTCTGAAGCCGCGAAATCTCTCAAAGGCGTTCTCGCTGGTTCCTGTGTTGCAACAGACGCGCCCGTCAGGCTGGAGAACCTGGCATCTTAAATAGCTTTGCACTTAAGCCCTGTCAATTTGATCTTCCAAGGTTAATTGATTATTTCAACAAGCATTCTTGCCAGAGCAGATCTGAGTGCTTACATCTTTTCATTAATTCACGCTGTTGGTGAGGAGTGAAAAGTAAGCAGGGCTCTGGCTTAACTCCTCACTGCCCAGTCTCCCGGAGGACGGGGAGGCGGCTCTGCTCACCTGTGCGCCCCCCTCGGCTGTGTGCTGGCATGGCTCGCGGGCCAGCAGAGGCTCCCAGGACTCAGGTGAGTGCCCTCAGTGCTCCTTCCCTAGCCTGATGGCCAGACACACAGGCGGGGTGAAGCCGGGCTGGGGACCCCAGAAGAGCTGAGTGCTGCAGCAGTCATGGGCTGGACGTAGCCTCAGCTCCTCACAGGCACGGCCAGGACGGGGAGATCAAAGTGAGCCTCAACCTCATCAAGCAAGGGTAGACCTGGGCGGAGCCCTGGCACTGCAGGGTGGATGGGGCTCCTTCTCACTTCCCAGAGGCCCCACACACAGCCTCTGGCCTCTGCCCAAGCTCTCGCAGCCAGCCCTGAGGAGCAAATGTCCTCTGCTCTTGGTAGGTGCTGGGCACCACCTGCCCAGCCGCTGCGCCCTCTGGCCAGCTGGCGTCCGGCACAGCCAGCTTCCTTTTGGGTGGCCAGCCCTGTCTCTCCACACTTCTTGCTGGCTGGAGAGCGGAGGCAGAAGACAGGAGGAGGCTGCGAGGGAGGGACCCGACACCCAAACCCAGCCCTGCCATGCTGATCTGGTGTGCTGGCCGACTGGGCCTCTTGCTCTCACTTCCACACGGAAGCGGAATGGTGGGGGAAGGGGACGAATCACGCCCCTCACTACAAATCATGCCTGCCGCGCTGCTGACCGCTCCTGCGACGCTGGGTCACATATTTTTCCTCTTTTTCTCCTCTTCAAAAAGGGGGCAAAATGTCAAAATCATGAGAGGCAAGCCAAGCCCCCCAATTACAACGTGTGTGAATTAAACACATACGAAGAGCTCAATATGTGGCAGATTGGGACGGAGAGCACAGAGGCCTGTGCGGCCCAGAGGCTGCCGCACACGGGACGTGACAGGTATTGTTGCCGTCTGCAGAATCACTTAAGCCCGGCAGGAACTCCCAGTGTCAGGAAGTGTCAGGGCCCTGTTATTAGACAAGTTTAATTAGGATCTACCCTGCAGCTCCCAACAAGTATTTAATTAACTCCGAGCAGGGTAATTAGCCTCAGATTGGGCTGATTTCCCTCCTCACCTTCTGTTGACACTTGGCCCGTGCGCAGCATCGCGCTTTGCTGACAGTGTAACGGATACGAGGTGCTGCCGCGCAGAGGAGGGAAGGCAGACCCCAGCGCGCCCACGCTGGGTGTTCCCGAAGGTCGCGGAGGGCGAGGGGCAGCCGGCCTTCACCACTGTGGGCAAAGAGGGTGAAGGAAAGACGCCCGCCAGCCGCCCACCAGCCGCCCACCATGCTCTGCCCGCCTGACCCCTCCTGAGCAGGCTCGGCTCACGTGCCCGGCTCATTCAAACGCACGTGGGTGCCTGGCAGGGGCCGGGCCGCCCTGCTTGTGGTGAGGACAAGGGAGCCAAGGGCTTCACCAGCCACAGGCAACCCGGGAAGCTCCCTGCGGACCCAGTGCCACAGAGATGACGGGACTTGGGGCCCCAACACAAGGACCCGGCTCGGGCTGCAGCAGAGGCCCGGGCAGGAGCTGGGCATGCCCCAGGGAGGCGAGGGAGGCGGCCGCCCTGAGCTGAAAGGGAAGGTCAGCATCTGCACGCCCCCGTCAGAGCAGGCCACGCAGGGCTGGCCCCCTCCTGAGGTGTGAATGGGTAAACAACTTGGCGCACCCTGTGGCACCATCATTAGGCCTTGGTGGGAGGGAGACTTGGGCCCGCCCTCCATGCTAGGAACCCCAAGGACACTGCCCAGTGGAATGAGCTGCCACAGGACCGACACCCCGGCCCTTTAGGGGTCCCTGGGATGCTGCATGACACCCAGCAGAGGGAGGATGGTGGGCGTCTCCGGATGTGGAGCTTCAGGGTGGAGGTGAAGGGGTCTGGAGGTGGCGTGGCCATGGCTGCCCAAATCTCCAATGCGACCACTCAGCTCCCTCAGCTGCCCGCTGAGCAGTGGTGGACGCTGCACGCCTCACCTCACCTATGTCCCACCACAACAGGGAGGGGCGGGATGGCGCTGGCAGGCTCTGTGCGGCTGCCTACTGTGCGCTTCCTCTGGGTGTGGCTCTCCCCGGGGACAGGGAGCTGGGTTCCAGCAACAGAAAACAGATTAAAATGTGCTGCTCCCCAGGGAGGCTCTCCAGCGAGATTGGAGAGTCAGCCCCACCCCAATCCCAGATCCCCTCCCTGTGGCCCACCCTAGTCCTCCCCTCCCTATAGCCCACCCTAATCCCTTCCCGCACCCTATAAAAGTTGGCAACAAAAGAACTGGCTGGTGATGTCCTGGCACCCTGCTTTTAGGAGTAAGGGGAATCGTCGCTGACCAGCTAAAATAAAGGCTTCTTTTGGCTTTACGTGATCGGCTTGGATGATTTTATTTTCTTTGGGTACAACATTTTGGAGGTCCCACCGAGATTAATTTCTCCAAGGCTTCACGCCTAAATTGGCCTCCTGTGGCGGTTGCTTGGGAGCCCCCACCCTGAGTAGAGGGGAGCTCCTGAGAGACGTGCCTCAGCCTCACTCTTGGGGGGACTCCAGCCCGTCTTCAGAACACCCTTCTAAACAAAGCCACCTGGTATCCTGTCTGTTTTGGTGAGTCGGCTATCTGTATCTAGGGATGTGGTCAAACTGGACGAAGCTGCTTCCACCAGTCCCAGGCCAGGGCAAGACATTGCTCCTGTCCGCTGGCGGGCCTCCTGGTAAGGCCTAGTCTGTCTGGTGGGCCCCTGGTGGGCCCAGTCTAATAGGCCGCATGGGCCTAATCTGGTCGGTCGATGTCGTCTGTCTGTGTTTGTCTTCTTAGTCTGGTCTGGGCCGCGTAGGGTCTGCTTGGCTCCGCTGCCACGTGGCTGGCTGCCAGCAGAGCCACCGAGTGGCTTCTGGCATAGCCGCCACCTAGGGCCTGGTCTGCTCGGCCGCCGCGTGTGGCTTAGGCCTAGTCTGGCAGGCCTCTGTGCGGAGTCCGGTAGGACCTCCATGTGGGCCCAGTCTGGTAGGCCGAGCCCCAGGGACACATGCCCCAGGGGCAAGTCCCCGGATGCCACGATATCGCCCGCTGTCGCCTGCCGGGAGTTGGGGGTTCTGTTGCCGCTGCCGTGGCTGCTGCCGTGGCCGCCGCCTGCCTGCCTCACGGCACAGCCACCCACCGCAGCTGGGGCGATCCACAGGAAGGGCCCAACTGGGGCCCAACTCGCGTCCAGAGTCGCCTACCCCACTGGCCCCCTGGGTGTCCGGGCCCTTTGTGTTTTCTGTGTTTTCTTCCTTGCTTTCTGTGTCGCATCTCTCCAGGACAGTCTACTACGGGACATAGTCAGTCAACCACGTGCCCCACTGTTCTAGTTTGTTTTTTTAGATACTTTTCAGGACTTCGAAGAACGTGCTGGTGACTACGGAGCTTTTGCTAATGGATGTAACTTAAGAAAGTTTTGTAAATCAAAATGGCCCACGTTCAAGGTTGATTGGTGCATTCAGGGTGTTGGGCGGAAAAACCATCTGGACCAGGTGCCTTTCATTCAAATTTGGATTATGGCTTAGGCATTGCCTTTCAGATTCCCCGTCCTCTAGTTCAGTAACTAGAAGAGGCTGCACCGGTTTGATGGCAAAGGCCAGACCAGACATAAATGCAGCCCGAGCTGCTACCAATCCCTCAAAACTCAGGTAACTCTGCCAAAAGCCATTTCCAAATCCAGGGGCCGAGGGAGGAAGATGGCTGGGGGAGGAGGAGGAACCCACCCTCTCGCCCTCCACCCTCCGCCCTCCCGAGGGGGAGAAGGAACCAGGTCCAACCCCCCCCCAGTGTTACAACACCCCCATGGGGAATTGTTTTACAATATGTAAATGACATGTGCCTCCTCCCAGGAGGGATAACAAAAGCCCGTTTCAGAGCTCTTAAGCATTCAAACCCTGTCCTGATAAAAGTGGTTAAAGTGCCTGAGACATCAGGTTTCTGCTGGAACCAAATCTCAAGTAGAACTTATATTGAAATGACAATAGAGGAAGCAAAAAGCCCAGTAGGAGACCAATTTCCGACCCAAGGAGGGAAAAAAAAACCCAGAAAAGTGTTTTATTTGAGAATAACTAATGGCCAGCAGAGTACTTGTTGAGCTCATAACTTTTGGTCAGTCCTTTTTTTTATTCAACTTAGATTTTTGAACATCTTGTTACATTGCAATGGAGATAAAAACCTACAAGGCTTTTGTTTAAGTGTATATTGTGTCCAAAATTCATGTACATGATATTAGAGATTAACATAGAGGGTGCTATCCAGGTATATTTGATTCACGTGATTAAAAAGGTTCAATTTAAATTTGATAAACAAATGTAGGTAAAATATATCTAACCTCACAAGTCTCTAGGTGGTCAATTAATAAAATGTTGATGTCTATAAAATGTGTAATATCAATTTTTTTAGGACTTTTCCACAGGAAAGAGATGGCAAATACTATTCAAAACACTTGTCTGATCTTGGTTATTACAGTAAAATAAGTAAATTAGAGTTAACATATTGCACCTTAAATTCCACGGGATAACATGCTTTAGCATTATTGGTGTTTTCATGGATTGGTAAATAAAGGGATTTGGAATTGTTTTGTATCATCCCTGAGAGCAAGGTTAATTTACCTAAATTCAGAAATTTCATAGGAATTGTTTTAGAATACAAACAAGGAAGGTGTCAACAGATGGGAAAGGGAAAGTGGAAAGTTCTAGGTATGAAAATATATTCAGTAAAAGGAAAAGGAAAATATTTCTGAGTAAGAAAATCTGTGTGTAGGTAAAGGGCAAATTCCAGTAAGTTTTTGTGTAACTAAGTAGTTATATGTATATGAGACCATCAATTAGAAACTGTTTAAGATTTTCCCCTAAGGTCAAATGTTAATGGGCTAATATAAATCAAAGTGTAATCAATATGTTAAAATGATAAGGATTTCTTTAAGTTTTATTCTTTATTGTGGTTAAATAACTGGTAGGGTATTGTCCTATGATGCAGAGCCTAGGGTTTTCTGTTGAAAAACTAGGTTTGGTTGCTCTTTGTATATTCATGTGTCCATGTCTTCAGGGTACGCAGGTCTTTAGAGCAGGGAATTTGTCGGGCTGCTGTTCTCCAGGTTAGCCTTGTCTGTGTTGGTAGTTTAAGGCTTGTGGGAATGGCAAATTTTATTGGGGACTTATTTTTATCATTTAATATTCTGTAACAGAACCTGCTATCAATAGGGTATGTGTAAATTTGTTACTTTTTACACTGAGATCCAAATTTAAATGCAAATGTATTTAAAGTTAGTGAGAGCCTGATTTGTTTAAAGGTTAATATCGTAAAACATAAAAAATATTTGGTCACTTTGCCACACAAAAGGAAGGTTAAAAGCTCTCAGCCTTTCCTTGATTTGTTTTAAATGCAATATATTGTGTTAACAACTATTCACATAGAGTCAGGAAACAATACATGTAAACTGTGTAAAATGATGTCCTAAAAGGAGGCAAAAATAACTTCAAACCTGGAACACTCTGCCTAAGACTGTAAAAGGCCCTGCCTTACCTGAAATAAGGGTCTGCCTCCCACCCTGCTACAGGTCAGAATGTTTCCAAAATAAGTCAGTTTTCAGCTCATTTAAAGTTATGTTCAAAAGATTGTTTTTTATTGTAGAATTACTGTGATATCAAATAAGAAATATAATACACAACTCAGGCAGGATTTAGGATAACTATTACACAAACTAGATTGTTAATTCTATTTTATATTTTCCTTGTGAGGTCTGTAGCTGATGCCAGATTAATGTTTTGAAGAAGAATACTAGGCCATCACCTATGAAATAGACGAGATAATAACTGGTGAAACTGGCTTGCTGGATGTTTAAGATCAAACTTAAGGATTGAGATTAAAACAAAGGGGCCAAGAAAACCAGTTTTGGTTCTTGCCCTCAGAGTCAGCCTGTGTCCAGGGAATGAGAGAGCTCCTCTAACTTCACTACTCCAGGTCAACACTGCTGCCTTCGCTGCTGCCAGAACTCAAGGGTTTTCATCCATGCAGACAGTGGGCAAAAGACATCGCCTGGTTTCTGTGTTGCACAGAAGGCATCGCTGTGTCCAGAGCCGAGGAAACACCGACTGCCATCGGCCTCCAGGTTGCGGGAACTGCCACGGCCAGAGCACAAAAGCCACTGGGGCCCAGATGCCACTGCCACCAGAGCTCAGAGTTGTCCAGGACAGAACCCAATCTGAGTGGATGCTTCTCAATAACCCAAGCATTCCAGGCTTGTCCCCCAGAGTTGGAGACACAGCAAAGATTGCTGAGAACAAGGAGGTGCAACAGTGGGCCAGACAGGCTTGGCTCCTACCCTCCTGAGGCTGATGGGAGTGAGCAATGACCAGCTTCCCTTTGCCATGAATGGAAGCAAAGAGCTGTCAGCTGTCCACAAGGCAGAAGCCACTGCCTTGGAGCTGGTGGAATCCAGGAGGAGCACTGCTGCCCGCCCCAGAATGCAGAGGCTGCGGGGATGAAGGAGCTGCTGAAATGCAGGAGCCGCCACCACCCAAGCACAGGAACAAAGCTAAGAAGCTGCTCTCAAGTGCCCAACGAGTTCACTCGGCTGACTCTTAAGAGACAGGAACAAATCAATTTGACCAACTTGATCTTAAACACCTAGCAAACAGTTAAAACCAAACCAAACCATAGACGTTCTTGGGCATTTAAAAGAAACAACAGTTTAACGTAACTTAAGATGTACCTGTGTTAGCCCATAGAATAGGACTGGAGGCTACAAAAGAGAGATTCTTAGGCAAATGTACCTGATAACTCAAGTTCCCCAATAAAGGCCTCAACCTCTCCAGCCTTTGACAGGCCTTTGTTATGGGAACAACTTCTCAGTTCTTCCACCTGGTGAGAGATTGACTTAATCTCATTTTGGTACTTATGTCGTTTTGTTTCTCTCTCATAGAAGCACCCACCCCAGATGACTTTACAACCTGCTCTTCCCAAGCAGACTTCTGCTCCTCATTGACCAGATTTCTAAAAGGAACTTCAAACTGCTTCCCCAGACTCTGCCCATTTCCAGCTCGAAGCGCCCCCTCTCCTTACAGCAGTAAAAAGTTCCTAATTAAGGACAGGCAGTTAGTGTAAAATAAGAAATCTGGTCAAACTGAGGAATGGAACCCATCAGAGTCTGGGAAGTTGGAAACTGAAAAACCACTCCTTTCCTACACAAGGATTTGCTAATGTGGATAAGACCAGTGGGGAATGTTACAGTCACAGAAAACAGATAAAATGCTGGTGCTCCCCAGGGAGATTCTCCAGCGCGATCCAGAGAGTCAGCCCCACCCCAATCCCAAATCCCCTATGGCCCACTCCAGTCCTCCCCCAACCAGAGCACTACCCTAATCCCTTCCCGTGCCCTATAAAGTTTGGCAGCAGAAGAAGTAACGCGCGATTTCCTGGCACCCCGCTTTTAGGAGTAAGGGAGGTCATCGCTGACCAGCTAAAATAAAGGCTCCTTTTGGCTTTACGTGATCAGCGTGGATGATTTTATTTTCTTTGGGTACAACAGGTTCCATCTTGCTTGATTCACCTCCAGCTCCGAGGCACCGTCTGCTGGTCACTCCATCCACTCCCACTGGACAAACAACTCCCCAGGAAGCCAGGAGGGCTTGGAAGCAAGAATGGCCTAAGGGTGCCCGAGGCGGCATGGATTCCGTCAGCGAGGACTCCGCGTGGGCTGGGATCTCAGTGGAGAGGATGTTCAGGAGAGCACTCTTAAGCTTTGGAACTGAACTGATGATCAATAACTGATTCCCCCTTATTTATCGGGTGTCTCCTATGCACCTGGCATCACAGAGGTGCTGGAGATACTCGTCCATGGAAGCTCCCCTCGGGAGGGACTTGCCATGCGGTCCCTCTGTGTGGATCTGGCCGCCTCACGCCCACCTCCTCGCCCATCCTGTGTCCTGCCTGTCAGGACTGAGCGCTCTCAGAAGCAGGGCTGTGTCACGCAGCACACGCCTGCATCACACCCCCACAGGGTGCACTCAGCCCTCTCAGACCACGCGGCTTCCATCTTGCCAGCCTTGCCCACCGTCCTGCAGTGGCTGGCCACACACCTGGCGCCTGCCCCCAGAGGTTGTGGCTGACCCTGGAAGCAGTGGGCTCCCCATGTTTCCCCAGGAGCACCTGCTGAATCTCATCCTCAAGGAAGTAGCAGACGTCACAATTCAGTGTTGCAAGAGGCATGCACATGAACCCCATGAAAAGAGAGAGCAGCTAGGAATTTTTGAAGTGCTCTACAAGGAGCATTCTGTACTTCTCAGAAAGAAAAATCAGCATCGATGCTGTCACTCGATGTGCAAGGAGAGAATGACTGAGGACACCTTCACTAGACTGCGTGGAAATGACTGAGGGAAACGAGGGCAGCGCTCCTCCTCGCCTCCTGACCCCTCCAGGGTGGCTCTCCAGCCCTTCTCATGACGGGCAGCTGCCCGACTTTCCACTTCCTGAGCTAAGAGCCCTTTCCCTCCACGGCTTTCCCAGAACCTCCGACAGGCATCAGCAACTGTGGCTGCTCTTCTGGGGGTGCAAGGGAGCCAGGCGTCTCCATTGGATGGACCTGCAGTTCCTGTGGAGCCTCCAGCTGGCCTGGTGCCCCCAGGGGGGGTTGGGCAATTGAAAGGAAACTGCTGAGTCCGAGTTTGGGCTGCACGGTGCTGCGGACCTGCCTAGGTCTAGCTGCTGGTTCAAAAGGGAAACAACATGGACCCAAGAAACTGACAACAGGGACCCTGCAAGATGGACTCCAGCATCGCTCAGAGGCACGTCCAGGGGCCTCGTGGCCAGGGCTCACACTGGCTGGAAGCCCAGTGCCTTGGTTTTGAGGTCTCCAACCCTGTCACATGCTGGAGAAGCCACCTGTCACATGCCGTGCGGTTCCCCAGCTGCTGAACGGCTTCATTCCGTGCTACGCTCTTGGGCTCTGCTACCATTAGGGTCGAGAAGAGCTGAGCAGAACAGGAGAAAGTCTGAGCCCAGTACCTGTTGTGGCCAGCTCTCTCTGGTTCCAACAGAATGACAACCATCTTTAAATGCCTGTCAACAAATGGGGGGATAGGAATGAAGCCCTCCAGTCACAAGGCCTCCCTGCTGGGACTCATGCTGGCCTGAACTCCGGAGTGAGACGGTGGGTCCTGGTTCTCTTTTCCACCTTCCACGTTCTTGGTCAAGGACTGCTGTTCCGGTGCAGTTCATTTCCTGCCCTGACTTCCTTTCTGATTGCCATACCCACGATTTTTCATCATTCCGAGGGAGCATGTGCCCAGGCTCCCTGTCCAGCCTCCTGTGTTTCCAGCCACCCTGGAGTTCCTCGGCTCGTAGGAACGTCCCTGCTCTGTCTCCATCCTGATGTGGCATCCTCCTGTGTGAGTCTCTCTCAGGCGGGACCCCCCTTCCTGCAGGGTCACGCCCTCAGGTGCAGGTTGGGCTCCAACATCTCATCAGGAGCTCAGTCTGCCGTCAGCAGGATAGAATGTAGGCCCACACCTTCACAGGGGCTCCGTCGCCAGCAGGCTGGTCCTGTGGTCCCCGTCCCTGTGGGATCTGTCTGCATTTCCCAGAGGGCTGCAGCAGAATGCTTCCAAAGTGACAGTTGAATGCAGTGGGACGGAGCCACCACAGAGCCTGCCTGGAGGATGCAGTGTGGGCAGGGGTGGGGGAGGCCCGCCGGTCACTTCCAGGAGGCCTCCCTGGCTCCGGGCAGGAGGAACAGCCTGCGACCTCACAGGTGAGGGCAAGCTGATGATCAAGGGGCTCCATGACAGTGGCAAGAAGACGCTTTCCTCTTGTCTCCCGTTCATCCTCTCACAGAAGAGCCCACTCCGCAGGTTGTTCTCAAGGCCATGGAACCTTCCTGGTCTCATCAGGCACAAGGCCAGGCTTCCTCGTGTGACAGTTAAAAGGGTGGTAGACAGTGAATCTCATGCTCATCACCCACATTGGCGATGGTGCCCGACTCTGCTGCGTGCCTGGCACCTGTCCAGGGAGCCCCCGGGGGATGTGCGATGCCTGGGCTCCTCTCCAGGGGGAATGAGGTCATCACTTGTCAGCGGAACCCTGGCTGCAGGTCGGTGGTCAAGCCTGCCTTTCCCTGTTGGACAGTAGCTGGCAGCAGGGCCGACTGCACTGCTGCTTTGAGTACGGATGGTTGGGATGAGGTCTAAGGTGAAGACCCAGTGTTACGCCACCACGAGCCGCCTTGCCCCCCAGACTGGTCACAGGCTCCCTCCTCTGCATGGTTTCCTCTGTGACCAGTGCCCTGGTCCCTGTGTGCCGCTGGCTCGTGGTGCCCCTTCTCGCCCTTGGCTACCTCCTGGGGGCTTCCATGACTCACATGGCTTCCATGTCCTCCTTCAGCAGCTGCCTCTTAGTAAGTGCTGGCCACGAGCAGGGACGGAGGCTCAGAGGGGGAGCATGTGCCCAAGTAACCCAAGTGGGAAGAGGAGCCATGGGGCCACCGCCCAGGGGCTGGGACTCCAGCACCCGAGCTCCACTGGGCGCCCTGTCCCCTGGAGGCTCTCCACAGGTCCCATCTGCCTGAGGAGGGGAGGGTAGCCCAGACCTGCCTCAGTCCAGTCCCCACATCAGCTACCCAGGGATGTGAACCCCTGAGCTTCCTGATGCACCAGATTTGAAAGTCCAAACTTCTCTAAACATCCTGTTTTTACCCAGTGACTCCTATTATCTGTGGATTTGTAGTTTTGCTGAAGTGTTTTGAACAAAATCAGAGGCATCCTGTCGTTCAGATGTCATGGGTCACATTTTCATATTAATGAAAATTCCTCTGAGCTAACTAGAAGGACACAGCCTCGCCTGGGCGGTGGCAGGGCTGATGCTGAGGGTGTGCGTGCGTGTGTGTGTGTGTGTGTGTGTGTGTGTGTCAGGGCCAAAGGGCCCCAGGGAAGATGCACCCTTCCAGGGGATGTTCCCAGCGACCCTCCTCCTCCTGCCACACCCCACCTGCCCAGTTACCACTCAGTCCATTCAGACTAGGATGGACTGACTGGATGATGGTTCTTATAATCCAATCATTTTACCTTTGAATATTCCTGCAGAATCAGGAGCTCTGGGGCTCCTCAGTCCGCACCACAACAGGTTCGCTCCGTAATGGCGGAGCCCTGGGGAACAGTGGGTCCCATGCAGTGTCCAGGAGGGTGAGATGAGTCTGTGGGCTGGTGTGAGAGAAGGGGCACTCTCTGTTGAGGGAAAAATGACGTGAGGGATGATGCATCTGGGGTCCCAGCAGTCCCTGCTCCACGCAGCGGGGGAACCCATGTGGTCTCACACACTCATACCCACAAGGCGAGCCTCCAGCCAGTGCAGACTCCCAGGGTTCAGTGACCTTCACGGTGAGTTGCAAAACCACTGAATGCTTTCTTACTGTCAGTTCTGAAGGATGACCAAAGGAAAAATGGACACATATTTTCCTAATATTAAATGCTGATTTAGCATACTGCAAATGAGAATGACAGAAACGTGAACCAAAGCCTGGGAGACCTTGGTGAAGAGGCCACTTAGCAGCTGGGAGCGTGTGCGCCTTGTCCTGCGGGGTGTGATGCATAGGCGCCTGGAGCACTTCTTCCTCACAGCTCAATGCTGGGAGGCCCTGGGGTTTCCCTGGGGGACATGCTTTCTGGCCTTGCTGCATGGGGACATCTCCATCCCTGTGGTCGGCCTCGTCCCTCACCTCTGCGGGGAAGTGACTTCCACCAAGTTCTGGCCCCGTGTCCTGGGTTCGCCGGCAGCAGCCTCCAGCCTCCCACAGCGGACATCCTCCTAAAGCCCGTTTTTATTCAGTCTGGATTTTGCTTCCATTGCTTTAGGTGTCTTTGCTCTGCTTCTGTCCTGGCCAGCTGGTTCACTTTTTGAGCCCCTATTTTGTAAAGTGAAGTGGGGACGTTTCTCTCTGGGGGAGGAGGGGCAACCCACCCCTATGCTTCACCATCTGTGTGTGAGACAGCGACGGGTTTGTCACGGGCTGTGACGTGTACCTGTCATTTGTCACCAGAGAGCCAGCAGGGACTTTGCATTTCATGCAGTTGTTTGCAGCTAATAGAGGATAGCAGCTGAAATTTGACCTGCGCTGTTGGGGCACTGGAGCTACTCAGTTAAGCTGGGGTAAGTGAAGTTTGCACACAGGATGATCATGCTCAGATTGTCATGCCAAGTGGGCACACAAGAGCAAGGGAGAGAGGCTGGAATTAATTTTTATTTCCTACTAACAATTTCTTTCTACCTTGCATATTTCTCTCTGGTTGGCTTTTTGGTTGATTTTGTAACTAGTCTGTACTACTGTCAGAACAAGCCCTACAAATGGACATAGATAGACAAAGCTATTTTCCCCAAAGGTTCTGTTTTACTGGTTTTCAAAAGGAAAAAAGAGAGAGCAAAGTTAGCACTCAGACCACCAGAAAATCCAAACGAGCAGAACATTTGGGCTGCCCTTCCTGGTGATAAACTTCTGTGCCCAGGGAGCTGTGCCCAGGGAGCCAAGCCCTGGCAGGGTGGCCGTGAGCTCCTGCAGCAGAGAAAGGCCATGCCTGCTGATCAGCCCACCACCCACCACGGCCTTACCCTCCTGCACTGCCATTTGCTTAATTTTCTTTAAACTGACTCCAAATTGGCTCATTTTTTGTACCTATCTAAGCAACAAGACTCATGAAATCATGGGTTTGATGTGCTAGTTTCAGGTTTTTTCCTAGTACAGATTAGAATAAATCTATAACCATTAAAATAAAAGTGCTCCTTTGGGTACCAGCTGACACCTCTCCTAGAGGGGAAATATATGCTGGTGTGGGGGCTACCTCGGTAGAAGCAGAGGCCAGGCGGCCTGATGGGGCTCCAGTGCACCGTGGCTGGGCTTCTTGACTGGAGGCAGCCGCCCTGGAGGCTGAGGGCCCAGGACATTCCTGGCACAGTGCAGGCCCTGAGCTGCACAGCTCAGTGGCTCCATCTTGGCAGCAAGCCCTAGTGAACAAAGGTGCTTGGAAAGGGGTCTTTCGGGTGGGCTTTAGACGTTCCCTCCTCGCACCGTCAGCTCAGACATGACAGCTGTGTTTGGGAGTTGCTATTGGAAATCTGTGTGAGCTGTGTGGGAACGCACTCCACCTTTGGATACACGGGAAAGGAGGCCCGGCCTGCTCTCCATGGATGCCGGGTCACAGCGCGCACGTCACCCTGAGGCAGCTGCCCCCACAGAGTGCTGAGGGGCTCAGGTCGGTGGGAGAAGGTACTGGTTTGAACTCTTGGTTTTCTTCTACCTCCAAAACCAACCAAGCAACCAAACCCAAACCTGGTGCTGGCAATGAATATGGCGGCCAGGCTTTGCTTTAAGATCTCACTCCTGACACTGTGGGCAGATGTGCATTCCCGGGAGCTGTCAGACAGCCTCCGGCCTGCCCAGGCCAGGTGTGGCACACACCACCCCTCTAAGATGCTCTAGAGAGAAGAAACCAGGAGGGTGGCCAACCGGTGGCACCGGCAGCAAGCCTGGAGCTCCCAGGCTCTCGTACTGCGGTCTCCATGGGCCACGCAGCCATGAGGGCGAAGGGACACACCCCACAGAACACGCTCCATTCTCAGTGGGCTTCCTGCTCATGGTCAAGCCCCCGTGAGGAAGGAAACCCTCCTCCGCCAGGTGAAAGCTGCTCCCCGGGGAGGGCACCAGCTCTGCTGGGCCCAGACTTCATTGCACACGAACAGACTGAGGAAGCGGAAGAATCCGGACCACATAAAAACTATTACGAAACAAGTTTGGCATTTGTGAACCCCAAACAAAATGAATGCGAGTGCAGGAAGCCGTTCCTTTCACTTTGTTTTTATTGAATACCCCCATGGAGCTCTGCCCGCAAGGCCACGGGATTTATGCACATGGAATCCAGTATCCACCGGGCAGGTTCCCACCCTGACCCTGGGAGGCAAGGGACTTCAGGACTCCAAGGTGGCAGGGCATTTCCAGCTGACCACTGCACAGCTGGCCAAGAGGAGGGGTGGTTGGGAGCCAAGGCTGGCAGTGCAGGAGGCCCCGCTCTGCAGAACTGTGTGCCCTGTCGCCAGCTGGTTGGAACACACAGCAGGTCCTCCAAGTGCACAGCTCAGGACGTTCAGATTCGATCTGTGGAATCAAGAAAAGCTTAGAATTAAGTTATCCTCCCCAGAACAAGAAGTAAAGATAAGCCTGAGCCCAGAACCGCATGGCATGTCTGTGGGGGCCTGAGGAGTCCTGGTTATGGAAACCCCCGGCTCAGCACACCTCAGCCGCGACCGCGCAGCCGCACACTGCCTCCCCCAGACACGGGACAGAGGCAAGGCTCGGCGGCTGGGAGACCAAAGAAGATGTGGTGGGTGCGAGGACTTGGTCTGACTGACAGGTGCCAAGGCCAGGGAGCTGGGTCTGGAGAAGGCATTCCATCCAGTGCGACGTGGCACAGGGTTGCAAGTTCCTGTTCACCTGCGTTCACATTCACACTCCCAAGAATCGTGCCATAGAAATGCTTCCTCAGAGTGGCATTGGTGAAAGAACGTGCCCGCTGGCATTTCAGGTAAACATTGGGAGTGGTCATTACAAAGAGAGAAGCAAGGAAGTGACTGAGAAGACCTTCGCTGCGGGCTGGTTACAGCGTCCTCCCTGCAGAAGTGTCACGCGTCCACTCCAAAGCAAAGACTCCGGCTGGGAGCGCAGCTCGGGGGCAGAGGGCGTGCTGAGCAAAATCGCTGAGTAAATAAGGCTACTAGCTGGATGAATTTGCATCCAAACTGGACAATACATTTTGGAATAAAGTATTAAGTGCGCACTCAAAAAACTCTTCATGATAAATCAAAAAGAAAATGTAAAAGGCAAAAGAACGAACTTGGATGTGATGTGCGGTGTGGAAGGACGACCACCACGCAATGAGTAAGCAACCACACTGAGAAGCTCAGTGGAGAATGGGATTCCATTCCTGTTTAAAAATGCCAGGGTGAAAGGTCAACAGGAAGACGTTGCAAAGGACGGCCCATCAGACGGTCAAGGATGTCCACCCCAGGAGGAAGCAGGGGGTGGGCTGCCCCGGTTTTAAGTTCTGTGAGTGTCTGCAGATCTCAGGAGCCATGTCCTCTCTCCTTACGGAACCCTGGGTGCTTCTTGCTTCAGGGGAGGAAGTAGGGAGTATGAGAAGAGTGGGCTGGAGGGCGGGAGTGGGACGTGAAGAGGGAAAGATGGGGAGAGCAAGCTCAGGCGCCCCGGCAGCAGGCCAGCGGCCGGCCAGGCGTTCTGTGTAAATGGCTTTCCTTATTCTTCTTATTTAAATGACTGATGTAATCGGTGAGGTGGCCGTCCTTCCTCCCTCCCTCCCCCTCTCCTACCCATTGCTTTGTGTTTCTCTAAGATGAATTCTTCCCAGCATTGTTCTACTGACAATTAAATAAAATGACAGTGAGGGACACATGTCAGAAGTCACGTCTCCTTGGTGGCCATGTAGATTGCTGTGTTTGGCAGGAACCCATTGGACCACAGAGGTGGCTGGAGTGGGCTCTGTATTCTCTGACATCTGTCCTCAAGGAGGCCCATGCAGACCCTGAGGTTCCCAGAGACAGACGGCGCAGTGCCTCCATGGCATAGGAATGGCCGCTCACCCAGGGCTGTTGGAGTGGGATGCATCTCCCGCTTTGCGTGGGTGGTGTGGCCAGGGCCTCCCCGGGTGCAGGGCCCGGCTCCCTGAGCGGGATATCTGCTCTGCGATTACTCAGAGTTTTATTCAGCTGCTCACTGCTGTGACTGAAAGATCTGGCCAGAACATGGTACAGGAGGGAGAGTTTATTTGGAGCTTGTGGCTTCAGAGGTCTCGGTGCATAGACAGCGGGCTCCATTCCTTAGGGCTCAAGGTGAGGCAGAACATTGTGGAGGAGAGTGTGGCAGAGGGAGGCAGCTCACATGATGCTCAGAAGGCAGAGAGAGAGAGAGTCCACGTGCCAGATACAAGTATGTACCCCAAAGCCACACCTCCAACAGCCCCTGCCTCCAGTTCACTTAGTCAATCTCATTAGGGATTAAGTCGATGAATAAGTTAGGCTACAACCCAGCCATTTCTCCTCCAAACCTCGCATCATCTCACATGTGAGCTTTTGGCGGACACCACATCTAAACCCTCCCACTCAGGGAACGCTCTTCCACACCTCTCCCAGAGAGCAACCCTTGGCCACAGCTGTCCTTGGCCAGGTGAGCAAAAGTCCATCCTTTTGTCTGACTGCACTCAGGGGTCACAGGTAGTGCTTAGTCTCAGGGACTGTGGCCTATGAATGAAAAAGACAGGACAACTGTCAAGGGATACCTCCCTATTCTGCCTTACATAGACATATAGTTATGCAGGGATCAGTAGGAAAGAAAGCGAAACCACAAACAATCCATTCTGGAAGTTCCTAAGTAGCATGAGGCAGTGAGGCAGCTGTTTGAGGAAAGGGAACGTACCCCGGAGTGCTGTCCATGTGGCGCTTCCTACAAGTGGACAGCAATAAACCTGAGCAGAAGCATGGCACCCCCATGCTGGGTTTGGGATGTGGGAGCCCTTGGAAAATCGTGCTACAACCAAATGTATCCAATTCTATAAACGGCAATTTCACATTGCGCTTCCACATCGATTCATTCTCTATAAATAAAAGATGCACTCTTGGGCTTTGAGGTGAACTGTTGGCTGTGACTTCCCTCGACTTCCTGAATCGCCAGGTGTCTAGCCCACCTGCACCTGCTCGGCCTCTCAGACAGGCCTGACACTGGAGCTGCAGCCGGCCGATGGTACCAGGAAAAAGCAAGGCAGAAGGAAAGGAAGGAGGCACCCTGTGCATGGCCAGGCAGGGGACAGCGGTGCCCGTGTGGCCTGTGGCCACGGAAACAGCCCCTTCCTCCACCACTATCCCAGCTTGCCTGCAGCCAGTGTTCCTCAGAAGGGAGTCCTGGGAGTGGTGGGGTTCAGGTGGGGAGAGGCCTGGGTGGAAAGGTCACCCCAGGATGCTCTCTCTCTCTCTCTTTCTCTCTTCTTTCTCTCTCTCTCTCTCTCTCTCTCTCCCTCTGCGCTCAGGGCGCGGCCACGTCACGCCCACACCTGGAGGAGAGGCTACCAGTCTGCCCTCCAGTCCGTGGCCCCAGCAAGGTGCCCAGGTTGCCTTGCAGGACTCTCCTCTGTGCAGTGGGTCACGCCGGCCCCTCGTGCACAGGGTGAGGGGGGTAAATGGTGACCAGGCACAGGGTGCGGGGAGCAGGCCCGAATCAGCCCCAGCACTGCGGTGATGGTGGCCACTCCCCGTTGGGCTGTCTTTTCTCAGGAGAAGATGATTTCGAGGAAGAGTGGCCTGCGGCTCCTGCTGAAGGCCAAGGACCGCCCAACTTATTGCCACTGTCCCAGGACAGACAGGAAACTTTCTCCAAAGGGCACTGAGCCACTTACCGGCAGGAATAACGAGCAACAAACCTACCGGGCTGTGGATTCTTCTTTCTCTAACTAGAAATATGACAAGCTCACGTCATCTACTGCTGAAGTTACTGATAAGAAGCTGTGTCTACTGAACCCAAGGAAGGGTGAGCAATCTGCCTGGGTGGCAGGCCACGAGCAGAGGAAAGGAAGGCAGGGAGAGGAGCAGGCGCTGGAGATGGGGGGATGCCGTGCCCCCCAGAGAGAGGTGTGGGCGCCGGGGCCGCGGAGGCTTGCCTGTGATCTGGCCAGAGGCAGCCCTGGCCCCCACCTGCCTGCCCAACCCTGATCGCAGCCTCTGGGAGACCAGCTAGCCCAGCCGTCGCCTGAGTCCACTGTTAGACCACAAGCCTGTTCTGGAAATGTCCGTTAATCTGTTTCTTGTGAAACGTGAGGGTTTTTCTCAATGACCAAGTTATTCTAAGAACCTCAGAATGTCAGTGGAACCCTCCTCCATCCTGTGCTCCAGCTCTGCCTGGGGGATGTCTAGGGACACTCAGGAGCCACCTCTTGCCTAGTGACCCCTCCCCTCCTCCATGCCCCCAGGGAGCTGTGCTTTCTCTAGAATGTGGGTCGTTGTTGGCTGCTCCGTTCCTTCTGTGCATAGTATTTCTCCCTTCACGGGGAAGGTGCCTCTTATCCATGGAGTCCTGGCCTCCCTCCCTTCTCCTAGTGGAGTGCAGTAGCCCTGTTGATGGATGGGCGAAGTTCAGGGGAAGAGCGTATGTGTCTTCTGACAGAGCCTTTAAGTGTGCTGACCTCCGCCTGAGTCAGGGTTCTTCTGTCTCCTGCCTTCACACAACTCTGTTTACTGGGTATTTTAAACAACAGCCTGGAAAGTGGGAGGGACTCCATGAACATTCATTAAATCTGAATGAATGACTGAGCGCACTTGCCCAAGTACCATAAAAAAGAGCGTTAGATACGTGGGGTGTTTGTGATTTAGTGACCAGGGAGGTCTCAGCAATTGCTGCTTTGGTGGGAAACGATACTTAGGGTGGGCATCTCCCCTGCCCCACCTGGGGTGCAGAAGAGTCCTGTGAGCAAAATGAGCTGCAGAGAGAGAACACCATGCGAGCCAGATGTCCTCTGTGTGGCGGAGGCCAGCCCTGCAGAGGGAGTGATGAAGAAGTGGCCCCAAGGTGTTGATGTGAGTCACTGGAGGTTCTCGTGCACTAGCATTACCAGGAGTCACATGGTTTCTAAATCAGGTTCGGGCACACCTTATTCTGCATCTCTCTCCACCAATGCTGGAGACCCAGAGCAGCACTTGGGGCTCCATGACAGGGCCACCCTGCCCTGCCACCCACCCACATCCAGAAGCACTGTGTAGTTCGTGATTGCTCCTTGCTGGCTCCGCACACTGGGCGCGTCTCCAAGGTCAGGAGAGCCCCTCCCGTCAAGAACTGGACAGGTGACTTCCCGGTTTGGAACAGTGCCAGGGAAGTGCAGTGCTCACTTTCCAACCACTCACGATGAGCCATATGGAGTCCGTCTGAGAACGCACTCCCCAGGCGGGATCCTGCCGTGGCAGGAGCTCCCCGCCTTCGAGTGCTGGTGGGAACAGGGCCCCCATCTGACTGCATCTGTGCTGTGCTGGGAGCCCGGCCCAGCACTCATGGGCTGGGGTCCACTAGGCAATGCCCCAGCCTGGGAGCCCTGGCCGTCATTTCGGGAGTAGGTTTTGGGGTGAGCATGGCTCTGCGGAGACAGCCCCTCCTGCCCTTAGGTGAACTTGACGGCGCTGCTCACTCTGAAATAGGTGTCCCCAGTCCCAGCCGCACAGCAGCCTCTCTACCCTGCAGCACACTCTTCTCAGGACTGAGAGGAGTCTGTATGGCCTGCATGGTGAGCAGGGGCTCCCAGGGGCCTGGGGACCCAGGTGGATGGCCAAGACCCAGATCCTGAAGCTGTTCTCAAGACCAGTGGGCTCAGTGCTGGGAGCCACTCAGAGGTTCAGGTGACGCCACGTAGGCTTCCAGGCCAGTGGTTTTCAAAGTGGGGCTCCTGGGCCTGCGGCAGCAGCTCACCCAGGAGCTCGTGAGCAATGCCCATTTCCAGGCCCCACCCGTGCCCCTGAGTCAAAATCCTGAGGGATACACGATTGAGCACCACTGGTCTACCCTCATGTCTTTCTGTAAGGAGGGGCAGTTGCTTCACCGTTTGGCTTGAGTCCTCAGGCTGTGGAGGGGGCTCCCACTGGACCAGGGACATCCCCACAGGTCCCCATGAGGGCAGCAGGAGCACAGCTGGGCAGGGCTGCTGGGGAGGCCGCCTGCCATCTTGCCCGCAGCTCACTGCCTCTCCAGTTAGCACATGGGACTTGCCAGATGTAGCCCAGGACTCCAGTGACACCCCCGGCCACAGTCCAGAGGAGCCCAGTTCTCTCGCAAGACCTTCCCACCTGGGCTTGACACTGAGCTGGTGCTCGCTGCCCAATGCCCATGAGAAGATGGAGCAGTCGTTCAAGGCCGAATTCGGGGCTGAGAGTTCTCTTCCTCTTGATCCAATGATGTCCCCAGGCTTGCCATAGATGTGGTTGCTATGGTGACAGTAGGAGATGGAATTTGGAAAAAGACTATGAAACGTTGGGAGTGAAGACAAGACTCAGAACATGGGCAGGTGATGCCCGCGGCCCACCCCATGGCACAGCTATCACCGCAACCCAGAGGCGCTCCTCACTTCACGCTCCCGTGCTGTCCCAGGATGCCCCAAGGCCCAAGGCACAGCAACCAGGGTCTTCACCCCAACACAACTTCCAGACGCGCTCCTGCGGCAGGAGTGTGCCGTCTGCAGCAGGGCCGAAGGAGCCGCGGTGCCCCGAGGGGACGCACCGCCTGCCTTCCCCGCCACCCTGTCCCGCTGCACTTGGCGTCACACTCTGCAACAGAGGACGTCGCAGCATTCGCAAAGGATTTTCTCTCAATAAGCATGAAATTACGTTTAATTACAAACTTAATGTAAATGAATGTAATCAGGTAATTAGAATGTGCAATGGCATGGTATTTACAACATGTAGCAATGTACTTATAATGTTGTATAAAATCATGTTAAAAATTCTTATTGAACTTTGTAAAAAAGACACTGTTCAGAGAAAGCAGATGATTTTAAAGTTCAACATCTTGATCACTTCAACATTTCATTTATGAAATGCTGTGTTTAGCCAATAGTTTTAACAATCTGCTAAATATGTTTTGTAAAAATCAAACAATTTCATAGTTAGTGGAGTGCTAAAAAAGCCTAGGATCTATTCTCTTGGCTGCATATAGCTCAAGCAGCTGAAGCCAGTTTAAAAAGATGCTTCATTACAAATCATTGAAGATAGGAATTCAGAACAGAAATGCTGACGCAGCCCTTTACTCTCAACGAGGCCTTAAGCCTCGCCAGATTCCTGAACGTGACCAAATGGCAGCATCCGGTGCCTGCCTGTGGGCAGGAACGGCGCTGATGGCTCTTGGCAGGCGTCACAGTGAGTCCAGGTGCTTCCGAGAGGAGCACAAGCGACAGAGACGCTCCTCTCCAAAGGTGCCAGCCCAGCATCTTGGTGCGAATGGGGTTCTCGAAAGCTGCCTTGTGGGTGTCCTGGGTGTGCACAGGGCCCAGGCTGTCCTCGCCCCAGCTGGGAGCCATGGCTGCACCTGGCCCCCCACCCCTCATCAGCCACACGCCCTTCTCCGCCTTGTCCAGAGCTCCCCGTAGAGTCATTCACTTGAAGAAAGTGTACTGGTTCTGAGAATGTTTGAAAACCGAGGGTGTATGGAGGAAACGCCATCAGACAACACCTGGAGGGGGGTTTAAATTATGCTAAGAGGGTAGGGCAAATGGTCCCCGGTAGAGGATGAGGACTGGGCACATCCCCAAAGTGAGGGAGGCCACGGATGGAACCGGAGGGTGAGCTGCACAGTGAAGAGGAAGCAGCGCTGCAGGTCTAGACAGAGCTGAGGACTTCGAGCCCCTGGGCGAGCAGGAAAGACCTTCCCAGCCAGCTGGACCTTCAGTTCCTTATTCGTGGAAGACCACATGGTTGGGAAAGTCCATTGTGTAGGATCTCTATTTCCACCTCTTCTTTCTCTTCCTTCTTGCACCCGTAGAGGGTGGTTAAAATGAGAAGCCAGCTGAGGAAGGCAAAATGGCCATGTGCGTGGATTTAGTGGAAGAAGGGCCTGAGCGGAGGCAGGAAGGGGCCTGTCCCCAGGAGGAGGCCTTCCCGGGTCTGGCCTCCCAGCCACGCCAGCAGTCTAGCTGCTAGCGGAGTGGAGACCTTTGTGCCTTCGTCTTTCTGTAGCTGCTGGCTGCACCCAGTGCCCAGCTCTGGTTTCAACAGGTGCCAGGGACATAGGTGGACCAGGACAGAAAGGGGCATTCATGCCAGAACTGCAGCGTCTCACAGCCTGCTCATCAAAGTGTCACCATGACTCTGCCTGCAACTTGTGTCCAAGTCCCCATGGGGCACAATGATTTATTCATTTCTCCTCAAAGACGAGGATCACATGGGCTCATCATATGACGGATCAGCTCCCCCGAATGACTCCTCTGCCCCGCAGCCTGGCAGGCCAGGAGCCTGGGAACCAGACACCCAACACCGGCACCTGTCTGGGAACCTGTCCCTGGAAGAGCCACCTTGGGGCCCAGCGCTCATTATGCGGGCACGGGGCCTGGCTCCACGTGGGGGCAGGGCAGGGCCTCTGGCCTCAGGGGAAGCCAGACATCCAGTTCCCACGTCGTGTGACTTCAGGTGCGAGCTGTGATCAGGATGGAGTGGAGGACACCACACTCTGGGCTCTGCAGGTCGAGGGGCTCCGGCCACGGGTGGTCTGTGGAGAGCACGCCCGTGGCCCTCCTGGTCTGGGTCTCATGGTAGAGAACTGAAGTGTGTGACCAAGAGCTGGCCGGAGTCACTGCTCTGAACAGCCCTGACTCTTGTCCCAGGTTCTGTAGCTAGGAAGGAGGACAGGAGAGGCCCTTGACCTGAAAGGGGAAGCAGGGAGTGAGCTACTGGAACAGGCCCAGGTCTTCCTCCTGGGGTGGAGAAAGACCGACAATGGTGAAATACCAGGACACAAAGCATTTATTAAACACGGACAAACCTCCCATCAGCAGAGTTCTCCAGCCCAGTGGGCCCTAACAGAAGTCCACTGTGTTCCTGGGGGCGAGGCAGGAAACTTCGACCTGCTCCAGGTGTGCCTTGGTGGCTGCTGTGGAGGGAGACCTGGGACCAGCCCTTGGGCGTGAGGGGTGCAAGTTGGTTTCCCCTGACAATGGGAAGCTGCTTCAGAGGACCAGGCTAGGGACCAGCACAGCCTGGCCCTCCTGTGGCTGAGTGGACTCTGAGGTGGGCACTGAGCTACGTGGGAGCCCAGGCAGGGACCTGCTGGAGGCTGGGGTGTGAAGTGCAGGCAGGGTCTCATGTGGGGTGCACTAGGGCCTGAGTGTGGAGAATGGAGGTTTCCAGTATGTCATGCTTAGCCGGTCCTCCCTCAGGGTCCGAGTTAATTCAGGAAATGCCCCAACTGGACCCTGATGTGCACAAAAGCCAGGTCTCTGAAGCCAGGCAGTTCCCATGTGGCTGCTGTTCCCAGGAACTTGGCAGATCAGATACCACAACGCCTCTGCAGGAAAGGGCATGGGGCTCCAGAGGCTCCAGAGTTCAGGGACCTTGGTGGTCACAGGGACTGGCTCCAGCACCCAGGGGTCACAGTCCACGAGCTCCAGTCCTTCACATAACACCTGCAGGGCTTCAGCTCACCTACGCCCACCCCATGCTCTAGGTCATCTCTGGATCCTTTCCAACACCTAAATCAGCACAAATGCGGTGCAAAGGATCGTCACACCACGTTGCTCAGGAACCCTGACAAGGAGGGACGTCTACATGTGGTCAGAGCAGATGTGGTTCTTTTCTGAATAGTTCTGATTCACAGTTGGTCGGATCCAATCCAGGGACGTGGAGGGAGCTGGGCTGCAGTTCACCTCCTCCCTCTTACCTGCGTGTGGGGAAGGTGCTCTATTCGGGCTCCTCCCTGATCCCAGGGAGCTCTGTGCCTGGAAGCTCACTGTACTGGCAGGACCCGAGGAAGCCGCAGCACCCCCTGACCCTGAAGCTCCCAGGCAGCCGCCGGGCTCGCTCTTCCTCATGGCGGCCGGAGCCGCCTTGCCATTCAGTGCTGGGTGCTCCCCTCTGCTGCTCGGAGCACTGAGGTCCCAGAGACTGTGTCCCAGGCATGTTCTGCACGTTCCTGGTGCTTCTCAGGCTCCTTCTTCGTTTGTCCTGTCTTTCTGGGTATGAGGACCCAGGTCCTGCAGAGCAGGGGCATGAATGACCCAGGCCCTGTCCTGCCAGGCACTGCACACTTGGCTCCAAGCATTTTAGAAAAAAAAAAAACAGGATATCCAAGAACCTGGAGGACTTCTAAGACATGGGGTCAGAGGCAACACCAAACCTTAAAAGTTTACACGTGGACCACTCGGGACATAGAGGTGCTTGGGGTGACTGAGTGGGAGGAACAGTGTCTGCTTGAGCCTGTCCTGGGCCAGTTCTTTTTTTTCGATTCATTGTACACAAACGGGGTGCAACTCTCATTCCTCTGGCTGTGCATGAGGTAGAGTCACACCGTTGTGTCATCGTATGTGTACCCAAGGTGAGGAGGTTTGTCTCATTCTATTATCTTTCCGTCCCCTGGCCCCTCCCATGTCCAGTCTTGAGGGCGGTCAGATTGGATTTATTCCCAGGGGGTGGGCAGAGGGAGTGACAGGAAACAGGTTCAGGAGACTCGTGTTCTGTGGCGGGCAGGGCTGCGTAGGGCCAGACCTCAATTCCAAGGTTGAAGTCCTCCCACTGTGGCGGGTGCCATGCTCTGAGAGCCCCTTCCTCTGGGCATCCCATGTTGCTGTGAGCGAGGAGGACAAGCCTCTAAAGAGGACTCAGCATCCCCAGACGGCGTCCCCTCAGGGCAGAGTCCCCAGAAGAGCCAGGAGGGTCCTGCCACCCCAGCGTGCGCTGCGCTCCGTGGTTTCCTTCCATGGATGGAAAGGAAGCAGCAAAGCATCGGCCCGTTTGAGGGAACTGGAGTCAGCCCTCTCCTCCATCAGACCACGAAGAAAGCGCACAGGGCTGGGGCGTGCTCCTCCTGGTGCTGCCCTGCTCTGGGCTCTGCCCAGCTGCCGGCCGTGCCCAAGGCCCCTGAGCACCGCAGCTCACAGGCTCTCACTGAGACGTGGACTTTGGGTGGCCCTGGGGGGCTTGGCCGAGCTCCTGCATCCCCAGCAAGCTCCTAGGCAGTGAAGTGGTGCCATGACCACATTTGCTCAATGAGTTGTGGGGCTTCGGGGCCGCCGGGGTCAGCCCAAGGCTTGGGCCGCCGCATTCTGAACACACTGGGTCAGGCAGCATCCCATGACTGTGACAAACACCCAAGATAACCCACGTGTAAAGAGAAAAGATTCATTCCGCCTCACAGTTTTGGGGTGTCCAGCCCATGGTCAGCTGGCCCGGGCCTCCCACAGCACCATGGTGGGAAAGCCAGGTGGAGCCACGATGCTCAACTCACGATGAGAAGCAATAGAAAGAGGAAGGGGCAAGGGTCCTCCTCGAGGTCCCGTCCCCAGCAACCTGAGGACCTTTGTGCAAGCCCCACCTCTCAACGGTTCCACCCCTCCTGGAGCACCACCCAAGGACACCAGGGTTGTGGCACCTGCTCCTGAAGGCAGGGCCCCGATCGCTGGGCCAGGCCTCCGAGGAGCAGACGCCAGGCACTCCTTTGACCAGAAGCCCACCATGGCTTTTGCTCTCCTCACCCACCAGCATACGGTTGGTGGGAATTTCCACTTCCAGCTGTGACCAGGCAGAGATCAGCCTGTTGAGGGACCCACTGGAACCCCACAAACAAGATGCTGGCCCAGGAGCTCTTTCCTGGCTCACGGGGACCCTTCCAAGGGATAGGAGTGGTGTGGCCTTGCACATGGCCCTGGGAGTACCTCAAGGGCAGGCCGAGCTCCCACTCCTCTGTGAGGGCCTCCACCTCCACATGCATGCAGGGTGCGAGCAGATCCTAGGTGGCAGATCCCTGCACTGTCTCCGGCGGCCGGAAATTCGAGCCTACAGATGCCTGGGCCACAATCCTGGGGAGGTTTCCAACACACTTTAGTGGCAATTTCAGTGGAGTAACTCAGAAACCCTCTGGTGGGACCCACATCAGAGCAGGTCAGACACCTCGGAGCAGGTAACGGGCATGAACAGGGTCCTAGGGAAGGGACCCTGCCCAACACACTGCCAACACCAGAGGCCAGGAACGTGAGGTATGGGAGCAGAGAGGAGCCATGGCTTTGCCACTCACCAGAGCAACTAGAGGAAGAGCAAAGGGCACCAGGCTGGCTGTGTGTCTGGAGGCGGAGCAGCAGGAAGCTACTGCCCAGGAAGTGGACCACAGCTCCACGGGGCGAGGAGGGATGCCATGCATGTCAGATGCCCTACCGACTGCGCCCTTGTCTGGCATGGGCCTTAACCCAGCTGCGCCGAGCAGTACCAGCACCTTCCAGGCGGGAACCACCCGCTTCACCAACACCACCTGTCACTCGTGATCCCAGGATTCGTGGCCTCTCGTTGCACCAGGGCCACACACTGTGGGGACCCTGGTGGGCAGCAACATCTCACTGTGTATCGGATCAAAAGCAGGGAGGGCCAGATCTCATCCTCAGACCTGGGCATCCGAGGCCCTGCCTCAGCTGGGAGGGCTTCTCTGTCTGCGCCAGACAGAAATGGAGCGCAGGCAGGAAACACAGAGCTGGGCCAGACGGAGGCCTGCAGGTAGAAACCAAGGGAGCTCCCAACACCCAAGCAGGTACGCAGGCCGGCTCCCCTGCAGCTGCTGTGGAGCCAGAAGCTCACCTGGAGCTCTCTCCACGAGCAGCTGGACCACATCCAAGTACAGGGAGCCGGCTGCCACCACCAGCGTCCTCGCCCCGCCAGCCGACGGGAAGGGGTAATGGTATGCCAGTGGCTTTCTTGGCACTGGCCACGTGGCTGGCTTTCCCTCCCCTGTGAGCAGAGGGCCTCCAGGACAGCCGTGTCTCCTTAGGCGTCATTATTATTTGGGTGTGTGAGCCCAACAGATCAGGAGGTGACTGCCTTTGACAAGAGGTGGCAGCTCCACCCTGGAGGCCACACAGGGCAGCCCAGGGTCGGCCAGGAGCAGAGGGAGAGAGGTTGGTGACTGTGAGCTGTAACTGCAGTTTCTAGGAAGGAACGGCCGAGGATGGCGAGCCACTTGGGACCAAATGGAGGTGGGATGTGGGCTTAAGAAGGGCTGTCCAGGTGTCCAGGGCTGGTCCTGGGCTTGGGGTGGGTGGACAGTGGCCCAGAGTGTGGAGGAGGTGGGAAGTGGACTTACGAAGGGGACCTGGCCAGCCTATAGCCAAGGGCTCTGAACTGGGTCAAGAGACCACCTAAGACGCTATTTTATATGCTGCTGACGATAGGAGACTTGGTTCATTTGTTCCTCAAAAACAGCACGTGCAAGCATCACATGTTCTAGGCAGCTTTTTCACAGCTGTGACTAAAGAACCCAACCAGGATGATCGCAGAGGAGGAAAAGTTTGTTCAGGGCTCACAGTTTCAGAGGTCTCAGTCCATGGAAGGCCGGCTGCATTCCTCGGGGTTCGAGATGAGGCAGGACATTGGTGGAGGGAAGCAGTCACATGGTGATCAGGAAGCAGAGAGACTCCACTCACCAGATGCAAATGTACCCAGAGCCACGCCCCAGGGCCACCTCCTCCAGCACACCCACCACTTCAGTTACCACTCGGTTAATCCCATCGGGGAGTGATTCACTGATGGGGTCAAGGCTCTCACAGTCCAATCATTTCTCCTCTGAACCTTCTTGCATCATCTCGCCCGTGAGCTTTGGGGGGCCACCTCACGTCCAGACCATAACCGTACACAAGCCCATATAGAAAACACACGAAATATATACGTTTTACATTTCATGAAGTCTATTCATATCTCATACATCATGACTGAAGCTGTATCTTGCCATGAGAAAGTAGGAATGATTGCTTTGTCAACCCTGCTTGAGATAAAAGAAATCTCTCCTCCTAGCACAGACAGGAGGGAAGTGGTCACCACCTCTGTCACAGAGGCACCCTTGACACCCACTGATTTAAGAAGAATCAGCCCTGCCGCCCAGAGACGGTGGCCAACTGGAGTGCGTCAGGAGGCAGCGCGGGTCTCACTCTCCAGAACCGGAGATGAGAAGAACCTCCATGAGCAGGCAGAGAAGCAGCTGTCTACCATCCAATTTAATTTAGGGATGAAAATAAACCGGACTTTAGAAAAGTGTTTTCCTTTCTGCTTAAGCTGAGCCTTGACCCTTGGCATTCTAGATCCCCTGCCTTAGAGCCAAGAGACCAGCCAGCTGCTGAGGTGCTGGAGAGGAGCCCCCCAGCCTGGGTGTGCTTCCCTGGACTCGGTGCCTGGCAGGGAGGCACGGGGACTGGTTCCTGATGATGTGTCTGTTATGCCACCACCTCAGCTTGGCCAGAAGTGTTGTTAGGGGCACGTGAACTCTGACCTCAGGACAGGAGGTGGCCATGGAGGTTGACCCCATACAGGGGACCATATGTACACAACCCACAGTGTGTACGGGGTGGGGGGCTCACTCACGGCCTTAAGGACACACTTGTCCCGTGACACTGGGTAAGCCCAGTGGGCAGAACTCCAGGTAGGGAAGGCCAGGTAGGGCCTGGGGTGCAGGCTCTGGTCCCCAGGGATGCATGCAGCATCCTCTCCCTCACAGCCTCCTGCTCAAGGAAGCCCAGGCATCACCCTGAGCCTCACTCTGCTCAGAAGAGACCTGCTGTCCTGTCCATCCAGTCTCAGAAAGGAGGGACGAGGTGACTCTGGCTCCCCAGCTGTGTCTCGGGTTCCCGGAGGTGCCAGAGCCAGCGCCTTGCCTATCACGTGGTGCCTCAGAGCACCCAGGACTGGCTCTGCTCAGATTTGAGCCTTCCAGGCATGGCCCTGAAGAGGAAAGGGCTCCTCTGGTCTGAGACGCCCATCCCGTCCAGGCTTTCTGTCCCAGGAGTTCCTCTCCGCTCCCCATGACTCACATCAGGAATACCCTCCCTTGCAGGGACCATTCTGCTCTCTCGTGATGGCCCAGCAGAATGGGGCCTGTTTGTTGTTGGAGAAGATTTCAGGGACTCCTCCCTTAAGGTTCCCTTGAGGACCAGGGCTGAAGCCAAGCAGCCCGTCCCTTGGTGACAAGCCCTCTCACACAGCTGCAAGGCGAAGGCAGTACTCCAGACCTCCAGTCCTGCAGCATGCGCCTGCATCTGAGGCCACAGTCCAGAGCAGTCTGACA
>JAJEJO010003650.1:0-15557 GCA_020662805.1 Glaucomys volans
TTTGCAAATATGTATAGGGAATTAGAAGAAGTGTGGGCTCAAAGGATCTGTGAATCCATGAAAAATATTTGCTGAGAAGAAAAATCATCAGCATTCAGTTTTCAAACTTACAATAGGTATTTTTGGAGGAATTTCTCTCAATATTTTTGCAGTGAGATTATTTGCAAAAAAAGTTCTATCCATTGAACCGTCAAGCCTTCTTTTCTCCACAAGATGCTGCTACATTGTCTTTGTTACTACTCGAGAATTTCCTAACTTGTTTCCCCTGCTTCTGAGGCCTGAAAGCAAGAGAGAAGAGAGCTACAGTATGCAAATGGGAGGGACTGGCATGTGGGAATTTGGCTTGGAAAGGTCTGGAATTTTCTGTCTCATGTAGGAGAATGCAGGTTCCTTCTCTTTTCAGGGCTTGTTGCTGGATCTTGAGCAACTCGGGCTTGCAAGAATGGCTTGGTTGTTATCATAGTTATGCTGCTGCATTCTACCTGCAGTCACTCAGGGCCATATGACAGCACAATGACTTCATGGTTGCCATGATAGCACAATTTCTTCAGTTTCTGGCACCAGTGAACAAACCTTCAAATAGAAATCTTTTCAGCTGTACTGGGAAGTGGAAAGAGGAAGCATGTGAGTCCAGGGATTCTTTCTAGCCACAAATGTGATCCTAACATCTGAAAATAGTAGAGGAGGAATCAGGGTTTGTAGGGGCCAGGCAACCTTGTGCTCGAGACATCAGAATTCATCCAAGGTAAGTTAACTTGTTGAAACCTGACCAGTTTGCATCCTGTCCAGTTCTGACAGGGGTGATGTGCTCCCTGGGCCACAGCATGAATTATGACTACTGGGAATTGGGACCACCTGCAGGCAATTTTTCCTGACAAGGTGTAGTGGATCAAGAAAAGTTGTGGGATTGCCTGAGGACCAGTGGGTGTCAAGCCCAGCACAGGCCACAAAGGCATGAACCTATGCTGAAAATTCTCCTTGTCTGGAGTCACTCAGCATATTGCTGTGTCAGGAATCTACCCTAGGGAATGTGCAACCCCTGGCAATGTTGGCCAATGAAATTTAAGAGAATAGGAGCACGTGAGGCCTTGCTCTTTTAGGCGAAGTTTGAACTGAGAAACAACACACAAACTCTGGTACAATCCTACACCTTTCCACAAATGCCAATACAGGAGACAGCTGGAACCTGGAATTTAGGATTTGTAATTACAGTGTGGAGGGGTTGAGCTCCCCCATGTGGAGGAAGGTGCTAATATAAAAGATATAAGGTGGAGGCTATCAAGTTGCTGGCATTCTGTAGAGACATTCCATGCTCACTACACCAACCAGGCTCCCTAGGTCTACAGTTGCCTTACTCTTAATGTACACTCAGAAACTGTCTTGCTGTGAGATTCCAAGGGGCCCTTCAACTCACCATTTGATACTGACATATTTTCAAAATGTGTCCTCACAGAAGGTGTTATTTTCTAGAACTCCATATCACTTGACTGAACCATGACCCACTGCACATTTCAAGGGCACCTTAACCAACAGCTTGAAGTTGCTGATGCAGGCTAGGGTCACACACCATGGAACTATGAGCCTCCAAAAAAGTGAAATTGAGGAATGAAACAAGTGCCTGATGAAGGGAGGGAGAACACACTGTTACAGGGCATCACAGGAAATTTGCACATGAATCTGGCTGAAAGAGAGGAATGGTATAAAGCCTGGAATTTGACTACACAAACTGGGAGAAATAAAGGATATGTCTTCTGTAGTAAATGCAGATGGGTATTGCAGAGGGAAACAATGTGTGAGAACAGTCTTTAAACAAGATTGTACGTGTGAGTAGTATCCCCAAACATTCCAGGAACTTCCTTCAGCTGCAAAGTGCTATGCAAATATGTAAGAAATAGGGGACAGATCTTTCTGTAATAAAGGATAGTTACTGAACACAAATGCAATGGATGAGGACATAAAGGCCTTCCCCATTGCTGACTCTACCATGAAGCTTACAAGGGATATCTCATTAAGCATATGCAGATTTAGCTATCCTGATATGTGACCTGGTAGGACAAGCCCTCCTTCACCACAGCACATACACCCAGGACTTCCCTTTCCACAAGTACAAATTTGCATGTGACCACTGAATGAGGCCTCTGGAAATAAAGTGTGCAGCACATCAGAAATCTAAACAGAAATGTTTGTTGCAATGCAAAAATGAAGACACAGTCCATGTAAAGTCTGAACTGAAAAACAGAAAACAATGAAATATGCAAAGTGAGATAGGTCTTAAGGCACAGGAAAAGCAGATCCTACAACATTTTGAAATTCCAAGTCCTTATTTGTAGATATTATAGGCATTTACACCAATCCTGCCCCATAACTAGTGTTCTTGATTTCATTCCTTAAATAGGATTATTTTAAATAGGTTTTCTTGGGTAATCCCCCCACTAACATCAGAATCAAATCATTCTCATTTTCTTGTTAAAAATCAGAACATAACATCCTTCACCTGTGCCTACACAGCATCTCTTAAGACATCCTTAAAATGAACCAAAGTCTGAAGAAGTTCTTCATTAGTAGTGAAACGAGGTCTCCATGAACACAGGGATAGCAGGATTTATATAGACCCTGTGGGTTCTGAGTGATAATATTGTAAGTAAACTTATGTATTCTGTAACAATTCAAACAAGTCTTCAATAAAGGATATCTATAAACATGCAAAGCATATCAAACAGAAAGCAACTAGGAACACCTGCAACTGTGTTTTGTTGTCAACTCTTGGTTTTTAAGGTTATATTGTGGTTTTGAGGGACAACCTTGAGGTGTGGACAACAAATTCATTATCTGAGAGAGTGCAGTTTCTACAGAAAGTTTCTGGTGTGACTCTACTTTGTGTACAACCAGTGAAACAATAACTGTACTCCATTTGTGTTCAATGAATCAATAAGTAAATAAAAAAACCCTAGTAATTTGCTCTTGAAAGGCAACAATGAAGTACCAAAATATGCTCAGCCTGTACTTAAGAAACCGAGAAGAAACAAGACTGCATTTTAGCACCTTGTGTGCATTTTCATGTTGTAGAACTTGCTTATGTAATACACTTGTCACCATATTAAAAAGAATGTTACAACCTCTGTGTTACTGAGAGTTGTCTTATCTTCAGGAACACCAACTCAAGAATTCTAGGTCTCTGGGAAAGCATTTCCTGCCACCACAGTTGCTTGCTGAATACTCTCTTATCAATTGGGTTCCAATTAAATCTGAGATTTATCCAACCTTTCTGCATTCACTTGAATGAGCTGAGAATGAAAGGCTCAGAAACTGGAGGGTTGGCATAATCTGAATAGGCTCCATAAAGTAGATGACTCCATGTTGTGCAGGCATTACTACATGATATGCTTTGCAGGAAAACCACCCAAGGCAGAGACCAAAAAATTTTTATCAAATTTTGTAGAAGGCTTTAGAGAACATACCAACCAGAAAACTATGTTGCAGGTCAAATTTCAATGTCTAGAGAGTCATGAGGAGACAGAATTTCATTCCTTTCCCTTTAAGTAAAAGAAAGCTATAGATACTCATTGAGCAGACAACTATCAGAGGGAAAAATGGATTTGTGTGGCAGTAGGAGATTTGGTCATTTTAGGAAATATATCCTCTGATTTTTGGGACCAAAGGAAGTTGAGGGAATCTTACATCCCTGAGCACAAAAAACTTACCATCACAAATGACTCACAACTGCATCTTGATTTTCATTCCTTCTGGCCTTTCCCTTGAGGAAATTCTAACCAGCTGGGTCATATGCATAACTCAGAGGAGATCCTTGACCTTGCTTTTCACTGCAGGTACGTGGGTGCTTGAGAATTTTGGTTTTCTGGGTAAGAGTCTGTTTTCTTAATTACAGAATGTCTCAGCAACTTGGTGAGGCAGAGTGTGTAAATATTTATAGGGAAGGGGAAGAGATGATTTCTCACAGAATCTGTGAATCCATGAGTAAAATTTGCTCAAAAAGTAAACATCTGCATTCATTTTTAAAGCTTCCAGTGGATATGTTTACAGTAATTTCTCTCAACATTTCGTGCAGTGAGATTTTTTGTACAAAGTTCCATCCATTGAACTGTCAAGACTTCATATACCTGCAAAATGGTCCTACTGTGGTTTTGATCCCAGTCAATAAATGCCTAACTTGTTTCCCTGTGCTTCTGAGGCATGAGAGCAAGGTACATAATATGTACAGCATGCAGAGGGGAAGGGGAAGTCATGGAGGAATTTGGATGGTCATGGAACTTTCTGACTCATGTAGGAGAATGTAGGTTCTTTTTTTTCCAGGGCATGTTCCTGGAATTCAAGCAACTTGGCTTTCCAAGAATAGCATGGTTGTTATCGTAGCTGTGTTGCATATACTGCCCTAATTCCCAGAAATGCCATATGACAGCCCCATGGCTTTACAGTTGCCATGACAACCGAAATTTCTTCAGGTTCTGGATCCTGCAGATGGAAATTCCAATACAGCTCATTTTGAGGTGTTCTGGCAAATGGGAAGAGTAAGTAAGTGAGTCAAAGCTGACTTTTGCTGGTCACACATGTGATCCTAATGTCTGAATACAGAAAAGCAGGAATCAGGGTGTTAGAGCTCATGATCCCTTCTGCTTTCAGACATCAAATTTCATCCAAGATAAGTTACCCTGTTGATAACTGACCGGTTTTCATACCGTCCATGTCTACCAGGGGGCAAGATGCTCACTGCATGCAGTAGGCAGTATGATTTCCTGGGAATGGGGACCACCTGCAGGCAACACATGTTGTAGTGGATGAAGGAGAGATGCAGAATTGTCTGAGGACCAGTGAGTGTCCATGTCAAGCACAGGACACAGGGGCATGAACCTATGCTGACAATCCTGCTGGACTGGACACAATCAGTACATTGTAATGATGGAAATCAGGCCTATAGATTTCACAACCACTCAAAAGAATGGTCAATGGCATTTCAAAGCCACATGCAGGGTGGCTTGCTGGGTTAGGTGAAATTTGAACTGGGAAGAAACACACCAATTCTGGTGTGATGCTACACCTTTCTACAAATGACCCTACAGGAGACATCTAGAACCTGGGGTTTAGGACTTCTAAGGACCAGTGGGGAGTGGCTGAGCTCCCCAACATGTAGAGGAGGGTGTTCATCATGAAACATTTATGATTGAGGCTGGCTAACCTGGAGAGACATGCTATGTTCATTCCTCTGACCAGTCCCCACAATGTCTGCGGTTGTCTTACAATCAATGTGCACTCAGAAATTTTCTTGCTATGAGATTCCAGGGGGCACTTCAACTAACCCTTCGATGCAGAAGCATATTCAAAATGTGTCCTCACTGAAAATATAATTTCCTGACCTGCATATTGACTCTCTGAGCAAAGACTCTCTGCACATTTCCAAGTACACCTTAAATAAGAGGTTGAAGATACCAAATGCAGGCTAGGGTTACACAACATGGAACTATGACCCTCCACTAAGGTGAAATTGAGGAATGAAACAAATGCCTGATGAGGGCAAGATGAGCACATTGTTATAGGGCATCAAATGAAATTTGAACATGCATCTGGCTGAAAGAGAGGAATGCTAGAATGCCTGGAAGGTGAATAGTGAGAGAGGAGTTAATGGTATTTTTCTACACTAAAGACAAATGGGTTTTGAAGAAGATAACAACTTCTATGAAGGGTTTCTCAAAAAGATTGTACTTGGGAGTGCTATCCCAAACATTCCAGGAAATTTATTATCCTGCAAAGTGTTTTGCAAATACAGTAAGAAGTAGGGCCGAGATCAAGGGCTCAGTTGGCCCTTGATTGTAATCAAGGATGATTACTGAATACAAGTGCAATTGCTGAGGACATGAAGGTCCTCCCACATTACTGACTCTACCCTGAAGTTTAAATGTGATATCTCTTTAAGGATATGCAGATTTCTCTTTCCTGATACATGACGTGATAGGAGAGGCCTTCACTTATCACAGCATGGACACACAGGCAATTCAATTTACTCAACTACAAATTTGCAAATGGACCACTGAATGAGGACTCTGGAAATAAAGTGTGCAGCACAACTTTGCAAATCTAAACACACCATGTCTGTTACAATGCAACAATGAAGGCATGATATGTGTAAAATCCAAAGTTGAAAACAGAAAACAACACAAGTATCAAAGGTGTAATAGGTCTTGAGGCACAGGAAAAGCAGATCCTACAGCATTTCGTCTATTCAAGTCATTATTTGTTGGAATTACAGGCATCCCTAGCATTTGTGCCATGAAACTAATGTCCTGGTTTCATTTATTCAATAGAATTATTTTAAATAGACTCTGATGGGTCATCAGAAACAGATAATTCTCATTTTCTTGTAAAAATCAGAATATACCATCCTTCAACCATGCCTACACAGCATCTCTTACAACATCCTTAAAATGAACCAAAGTCTGAGAAAATGCTTCATTAGTAATGAACATGGGTCTCCAGTGATATAGGGAAACCAGGATGAATATTGCACCTGTGGTTTCTGACTGACAACAGCAGAAGTAAACGTACATATTCTGTGCCAATTCATACAAGTATTTAATAAATAATGGCTATAGTCATACAAAAACAACAAATTGAGTACAACCAGGGCCACCTGCAGCTGAGTTTTGTCTACATCTCGTGGCATTCAAGTTGATTTTGTCATTTTGTGGGACAACGTCGATGTGTGAAACCCCAATTCTATTTCTGAGAAAGTTCAATGTGCCCCAGAAAGTTTCTCTTCCAAAAATTCTAGTCCCAGTGATATTTTGAATATCATTCCCTCTTGAAAGGCAACAATGAAGTCCCAAAATGTGCTCATTTTATACTTAATAATATGAAAACACAGAAGAATACATTTTAGAATTTTGTATGCATTTTCAAGCTTTAGAACTTGCTTCTGCAGTGCATTTGCCAGCTTCTTAATAAGAACATTACAACCTCTGCATTCGTGAGAGTTGTCTCAACTTCGAGAATATCTACACAATAAATCTAGATCTCTCAAAAACACTTTTTCCTGCCAAAAGAGGTGCTGAAAGCATACACTATTTGGAATGGAATTCCAATTCAATCTGAGAGTTTTCCAACCCTTCTACATTCAGTTGACTGAACATAGAAAGAAAGTCTCAGAAACTGAAGTGCAGGAATAATCTGATTAGGCTCCTTAAAATAGATGACTGCATGATATGCAGGCCTGACTATGTCACATGCTCTGCAAGAAAACCACCTAAGACAGAGTCCAATAATTTCAATAAAACTGTGTAGAAGTCCTTGGAGAAAAACTCCAACATTAACCTATATTTCAGGTCAAATTCCAATATCAAGGTAGTCATGAGGAGACACTTTCATTCCTGTCCCTTTAAGAAAATAAAAAGACTTATAGCTCCTCAATTAGCAGACAATTATCAGAGGGAACCATGGGGGTGTTTGGCAGTAGGAGTTGTTTTAGGAAATATTATATCCTCTCATCTTTAGGTCCACAGAAATTGATGAAATCGTACAATCCTGAGCACACACCACTTACCATTGAAAATGGCTCCAAACTGCCTCTTGCTTGTCATTCCTTCTGCATTTCCTTTGAAGAAATTCTAGCCAACTGGGTCAAATGCATACCTCAGTGGAAGTACTGGACCTTGCTTTTCACCACAGCTAAGTGGGTGCTTGAAAATGTTGGTTTTCCTGGGGAAATGTCTCAAAATCTTGGCAAGGCATAGTTTGTAAATATGTATAGGGAATGGGAGGAGGGGATGGCTCACAGAATCTGTAAATCCATGCATAGTATTTGCTCAAAAAATAGACATCTGCATTCAGTTTTCAAATGTCCAGCTGATACGTTTACAGGAATTTCTCTCAACATTTCCTGCAGTGATAATTTTTGCACAAAGTTCCCACCATTGAATTGCCAAGACATATTTCTCTGAAAATTGCTGCTACCCTGGCTTTGGTACCACTGAAGAAATGCCTAACTTTTTTCCATGTGCTTCTGGGGCATGAGAGCAGGATAAAGGATAGTTACTATATGCAGAGTTGAAGAGGCAGTCATGCAGGAATTTGGTTTGGAAGGGCTTGGAATTTTCTGGCTCACATAGGAGAATGCAGGTTCCTGTTGTTTTCAGGGCTTGTTGCTGGGTTTTGAGCACCATGGTTTTCCAAAAATGGCTTGGTTGTTTTCCAAGGTGTGCTGCATAACCTGCCTTAATTCACAGATATGCTATATGACAGCCCAATGGCATCATGGTTGCCATGGCAGCAAGTTTTCTGTAGGTTCTGGCTCCTGCAGTGGAACTTTCCAATAAAGTTCTTTCCCAGGTTTTTGGGAAGTGGAAAGAGTAAGCAGGTGGCTCGAAGTGCACTTTTGCTGGCCACAAATGTGATCCTAAAGTCTGAGCACAGAAGAGCAGGAAACAGGGTGTGTATAGTTTGTGTCCCCTTGTGCTACATCTAATTTCATCTTTGGTAACTTACCCTGTTGAATCCTTACTGGTTTTAATACCATACATGTGCACCAGGGGCGAGGTGCTCACTGGCATGCAGCAGGCATAATGATTTCCTGGGAATGGGGACCACCTGCAGGCAATAGGTGCCCATACTTTTAGTGGTCAGGGAGAAATGCAGAAATGCCTGAGGACCAGTGGGTGTCCAGGCCAAGCACTGGCCACAGGGTTCTGGCCCTATGCTGACAATCCTATTTGTCTGGACAAAGTACACTGAGGTGGCGGGATTCAGGCCTTGGGAAATAGCAAAAACTTGCAATGATGATCAATTACATCTCAGAGAAGGGAAGCATGCAGGGTGGCTTGGTGGATTATGTGAAGTTTGAAGTGGGAAACAACACACCAACTCTGGTGTGATATTACACCTTTCCAAACCTGCCCGTATAGGAAACAGATGGAACTTGGGATTTAGGACTTACAAGTACCAGTGGGGAGTGGGTGAGCTCCCCAACATTTTGAGGTGGGTGTTCATTCCTAAACATTTTGGATGGAGGTTATCAAGTTGATGGCAATCCTGGAGAGACATTCCCTGTTCATTCCACTGACCAGGTCCTGCTGCGTCTGAGGTTGTCTTACAATTAAGTTGCACTCAGAAAATGTCTTGCTATGACATTACATGGGCCATTCAACTCACCCATTCATACAGAAACAGTTTCAAAATCTGTCCTCACCGAAAGTTTAATTTTCTTTACATGCACATTGACTCTCTGAACAATGACCATCTTCACATTTCCAATGTCACATTAACCAACAATTGGAGATGTCAAATGCAGACTAGGGTTACACAATGTGGAACTATGATTCTGCAAAATGAGAAATTGAAGCATGAAAGAAGTGCCTGATGAGGGCAGGATGAGTACATTGATACAGGGCATCACAGGAAATTTGAACAGGAATCAGCCTGAAAGTGAGAAATGCTAGAAACACTGGAAGTTGAATATTCAAATGGAGTGGAGTAAAGGATATTCCTTCTGCACTAAAGACAATTGAGTTTTGAGGAGGATAACAACTTCTATGAAGGGATTATAAAAGAGTTTGCACTTGGGAGAGTGCAATATCAAACATTCCAGGAAATTTATCTGCTGAAAAGTTCTATGCAAAAAAAGCAAGATGTAGGGGCCAGATCATTTTCTAATCAAGGATAGTTAAACACAAGTGGAATTGCTGAGGACATGAAGGTCCTTACTCATTGCTGACTCTATGCTGAATCTTACATGTGATATCTCCATCAGCATATGTAGATTTAGGTATCCTGATATATGACCTTGTAGCCTTGCCCTCCTTCAACTCAGCACATACACCCAGGCACTTCAATTTACACAATAACAAATTTGCATAGGGAAAAGTGAATGAGGCCTCTGGAAATAAAGTGTGCAGCATAGCATCCATAAGTATGAACAAAAACATGTCTGCTACAATGCAAAAATTAAGATAAAATACCTGTAAATCTGAAGTTTAAAAACAGAAAGGAACAGAAGTGTGGACGTTCTCATAGGACTTTATGTGCAGGAGAAGCAGATTCTAGAACATTGTGACATTCCAAGTCCTAATTTGTAGAAAATACAGGCATGCACCCAAATTCTTCCACCTAACTAATATTGCTGGTTTCATTTCATCAATAGGATTATGTTAAATAGTCTGTCTTTGGTCATCCCTGCACTAACATCAGAATCAAATCATTCTCATTTTCTTGATAGAAATCAGAACATACCATGCTTCCCTCATCCATACAAAGCATCTCTTCAGGCATCCCTCAAAGGGAACCAACGTCTGAAAAAATACTTTATTAATAATTACACTGGGTCTCCAGTGATACAGGGAACATGGACTTACATAGACCCTGTTGGTTCTGACTGATAACAGCAGAAGTGAGCTTATATATTCTGTGCCAAATCATGCAAGTCTTTAACAAATGATGTCTACAATCATGAGAAGCACAACAAATTGAGTATAGCCAGGGCCACCTGCAGCTGTGTTATCTCTATATTTCTTGTTGTTCCATGTGATATTGTGGTTTTGTGGGACACTCTTGAGCTGTGGACCCCAATTCTTTCTCAGAGTGTGCAGTGTGCCACAGAAAGTTTCTCTTTCAAAAACACTAGTCACCATGATATTTTGAATGGGATTCCCTCTTGAATGGCAACAATGTAGTCCCAAAATATTCTCAACCAGACATTCATGAACCAAGAACAAAGAAGAATGCATTTTAGCTCCGAGTGTGCATTGTCATGCTGCAGATCTTGCTTATGCAATGAACTTGCCAGCCTACTAATAAGAACTTTAGAACATCTGCACTCTGAGAGTTGTTTTATCATCAGAAATAATGATGCAGGGAATTCTATGTCTCTGGGATACAATTTTCCTATCACTAGTGTTGCTTGCTGAACACTCTCTTTAGAATTTACATCCAACTACATCTGAGACTTATCCAACCTTTCTAAGAGTACTTGATTGAATAGAGGAGGAAAGGGTCAGAAACTGGAGGGTTGGCATAATCTGAATAGGCTCCTAATAGTAGATGACTTCATGTTGTGTGTTCCTCACTTTGTGATATGAACTGCAGTAAAACCTTCAAAGGCAAAGCCCAAAAATACTTTTCAAATTCTGTAGTACAATTCGGAAATCAACCCAGCCAGAATCCTTTGATGCAGATCAAATCCCAATTCCGAAGTAGACATGAGGAGACAAAGTTTCATCCCTGTATCTTTAAGATCCAAGAGACATATAGCTCCTAAATAAGGAGAGAAATATCAGAGGGAAACATGGGGATGTGTGACAGTAGGAGAGGTTGGTCATTGTAGGAAATATTATATCCTCTGATCTTTGGGACCACAGGAAAATGAAGGAATTTTAAACACCTGAGCACAAAACACTTACCATCATAAATTGCTCACAAATGTCTCCTTCTTTACATTCCTGCTGGCATTTGCCTTGTGTAAATTCTAACCAGCTGGGTCAAATGCATACACAAGGGTAGGTACTGGACCTTGCTTTCCACCTCATGTAAGTTGGTGCTTGAAAATGTTTGCTATCCTGGGAAAAGTCTGTTTTCCTAATTAGGGAATGTCTCAGCAACTTGACGAGGAGCAGTGTGTAAATTTCTACAGGGAATGGGACGAGGTGATGGCTCAAGAATCTGTGAGTCCATGAATAAAATTTGTTCAAGAAAAGCAGCTGCATTCAGTTTTCAAACTTCCAGTAGATATGTTTACAGGAATTTCTCTAACCATTCTTTCCAGTAAGATTGTTTATGTAAAGTTCCATCCATTGAACTGTGAAGATTTCCTATCTCCAAAAAATGCTGCTGACCCATATTTTGATACCACTCAAGAAATGCCTAGATTGTTTCCCTGTGTTTGTGATGCTTGAGAGCAAGATAGAGGATAGTCACTGTATGCAGAGTGGAAAGGGCTTGCATGGGGGGATTTGGTTTGGAGGGGCATGGGATTTTCTGGCTCATGTGGGAGAATACAGGTTCATTTTCTTTCCAGAGATTGTTGTTGCATCTTGAGAAATGGGGTTTCCAAAAATGGCTTGGGTGTTACCATAGCTGCACTGCATATCCCACCTTCATTCTCAGAAATGCCATGTGACAGCCTAATGCCATCATGGTTGCCACGGCAACCAGAATATATTAGGTTCTGGTTACTGTTTAAAATCTTTCCAAGAATGCTGTTTCCATGAGTGCTGGAAAGTGGGAAGAGGAAGCAGGTGAGTCAAAGAGATCTTTTGTTGGCCACACATGTGATCTTTATATCCGAACACAGGAGATGTGGTATCAAAGCTTGTGTCCCCTTGTGCTTTGAGACATAGGACTTCATCCAAGGTAGCTTGCCCTACTAAAACCTGACCGGTTGTTGTGCAGTCTGTCCTCGGGGTAATATTCTGATTGGGGTGCAATAGAAAGTATTTTCTTGCAGGGGGACCACCTGCAGGCAATTGGTCCCAAAAGATGTAGTGGATCAGGGGAGATGGGGAAGTTACCAAGGACCAGTGGGGGTCTATGTCAAACATAGGCAACATGAGCATGGATCTATGCTCACAACCCTGCTTGTCTGGAATCACTCAGTTCATTGCAGTGTCAGGAATCAGATGCAGGGTTTTAGCAACCACTCAAATGGTCAAAGATATCTCAGGGAAGAGGAGACTGCTGGGTTGCTTGCTGGGTTGGGTAGAGATCGAACTGGGAAACAACACACCAACTCTGCTGTGATGCTACACCTCTCCACAAATGCCCCTACTGGAGAGAGCTGGAACCTGGGATTCAGGATTTCATAGTACCAATGTGGAGTGAATGATCTCACAAGCAATTGAAGGAGGGTGTTAATCAGTAAACTATTCTGATTGAGGGTGCCACACAGCTGGAGAGACCTTCCCTGCTCACATCACAGACTAGGCCCTTAATGTGTCTGCTGTTGCCTTGCAATTCTGGTGCACTCGGCAATTTTCATGCTATGAGACTTTAAGGGGTGCTTTAACTCACCCATTGACACAGAAATATTGTAAAATTGTGTCCTCACTGAAAGATTAATATTCTTGACAAGCATATCAACTGTCTTAACAAGAAGCCTTTGCACTTTTCCATGGACACCTTAAACAACAGCTTGAAATTGCTGACTACAGGCAGGGTCATACACCGTGGTACTTTGATATTCCAAAAATGTGAATTTAGGGATGAAAGTAGTGCCTGTTTAGAGCAGGATGTTCACAATAGTACAGGACGTCACATGACAATTGAATCTGCATCAGTCTCAAGGAGAGGAATGGTAGAAAGACTGGAGCTTCAAAATTCAAACAGGGAGGAGGAAAGAATATTTCTTCTGCACTAAAGATAGATGTGTTATGAAAAGGAAAACAACTTCTGTGATGGCCTCTAAAAGAAATCGTACTTGTCAGTGGATTCCGAAAACATTCCTGAAACTTTATTCTGATGCAAGGGGCTATGGAAATACCGGAAATAGTAGGGGCCAGATTGTTCTGTAATGAAGAATAGTTACTGAACACAAGTGCAATGACTGAGGACCTAAAGTCCCTCCCATATTGCTGCCTCTACCCTGAAACTTACACAGGATATCTCATTAAGAATATGCAGATTTAGCTGTCCTGATGTATGACTTTTGAGGACAGGTCCTCCATCACCACAGAAAGAGCACCCAGGCATTTCCATTTACACAAGTACAAGTTTGCATAGGGACCACTTAATGAGGCCTCTGGAAATAAAGTGTGCAGCTCAACATCACAAGTCTAAATAAATCATGTCTGTTACAATGCAAAAATGAGATACAACACCTGTAAAATCTGAAGGTGAAAAACAGAAAGGAACAGAAGTATGGAAGTTGTGATAGGACTTAATGCTCAGGAGAAGCATATTCTAGAGCATATTGACATTCCAAGTTCTAATTTGTAGAAAACACAGGCATGCACACCAATTTTGCCATCTAAATAATGTCCCTGGTTTCATTTCATCAATAGGATTTTTTTAAATTGTCTTTCTTTGGTCATCCCCGCACTAACATCAGAATCAAATCATTCTCATTTTCTTGATAAAAATCAGAACTACCATCCTTCATTCATCCATATACAGCATCTCTTAAGGCATCCCTGAAAGGGAACCAACGTCTGAGTAAAAACTTTATTAATAATGACACTGGGTCTCCAGGGATTCATGGAACACAGATTTATATAAACCCTGCTGTTTCTGAGTGATAACAGTGGATGTGAACTTATGTATTGTGTGCCAATTCATGGAAGTCTTTAATAAATGATGTCTACAAATCTGCAAAGCAACAAACTGAGTAGAGCCAGTGCCACCTGAATCTTTGTTTGGTCTCCATCTCTTGTTGTTCAATTTGATATTGTGTTTATGTGGGACACTCTTGAGCTGTGGACCCCAACTCTTTCTGAGTGTGCATTGTGCCCCAGAAGGTTTCCCTTCAAAAACTCTAGTCACCATGATATTTTGAATGTCATTCCCTCTTGAAAGGCAACAATGTAGTCCCAAAAGTTCTAACCAGATCTTCATAAACAAGACCAAGGAAGAATACATTTTAGCTCCGGATGTGCATTGTCCTGCTGTAGAACTTGCTTATGCAATGCACTTGGCATCCTACTAGTAAGAACAATAGAACATCTGCATCCTGAGAGTTGTTTAAATTCAGAAAAAATTCTTGATGAAGTCTATGTCTCTGGGAAACACTTTTCCGGCCACTAGAGTTGCTTGCTGAATACTCTCTTTAGAAATTAGGTCCAACTACATCTGAGACTTATCCAATCATTCTAAGAGTACTTGAATGAATAGAGGAGGAAAGATTCAGAAACTGAAGGGGTGGCATAATCTGATTAGGATGCTAATACTAGATGACTGCATGTTGTGCAGTCCTGTCATTGTGATATGCACTGCAGTAAAACCACCAATGATAGAGGTTAAAATACCTTTAAAATTATGTAGTACGTTTGGGAAAACAACCCAGCCAGAAACCGTTGTTGCAGGTCAAATCCCAATTTCTAAGTAGTCATGAAGAACAGTTCCACCCCTGTTCCTTTGACATCTAAGAGAGTAAGAGTTCCTAAATGAGGAGACAATTATCAGAGGGAACCTTAGAGGTGTGTGACAGTAGCAGATGTTGGTTGTTGTAGGAATTATTATATCCTCTGTTCCTTGGGACCACAGGAAATTAAAGGAATCTTACACAGTTGAGTAAAAAACACTTATCATCTCAAATGACTTTCTACTGTCTTCTTCTTTTCATTCTTGCTGTCCTTTCCCCTGAGAAAATTCTAACAACCTGGGTCAAATGCATACACCAATGTAGGTAGTGTACACTCCTTTCCACCGCAGGTAAGTTGTTGCTTGAAAATGTTGGTTTTCCTGGGAAAAAATCTGTGTTGCTAATTAGGAAACTCTCAGCAACTTGGCAAGGAACAGTGTGTAAATTTGTATAGAGAATGAGACGAGGTGATGACTCAAAGTATCTGTGAATTCATGAATAATATTTGTTCAAAAAAGGCATCTGCATTCAGTTTTCAAACTTCCAGTAG